>OU427010.1:1064268-1069268 GCA_911387935.1 Dolichovespula saxonica
TTTTTCCTTTGAATCTGTCTCCAGAGAATATTTTTCTCATCTTCTTCCTCTCTCTTGTTTTTTCTTTCTTTTCTTTTTCTTGCTTTGTTTTTTCTTCGGTTTCCTTTTTTCTACTCGAAAGAAGATTATCATCCGTTTAGATTTATTGAATGTATCTGTGTATATAATAAATAAATATGTTACATAATATATATATATATATATATATATATATATATATATATTGATAATATTTAATTATATATGGAAAGAATATTTTAATTAAAACAAAATAGTTGAAATGATTTTTTAATAAAAAGTGTTTTTTTTTTACAGAATATGTAATAAGACACATGGATAAAATAAATGTATTTTTGATATTTACGGAAAATCTCTCTCCTTTTTTTTGTGTTATTCCAGGAAATTGGCCTCATTTTAATCCCTCGATAGATATCTCCGTTAGTCTATATAAAAATTTTTCGTAAAATGTATACGCTTTATGTGATGAAACGTAATTAAATAACTGTATGTCTGACATATCGAGAATTCTTTTTTCCTTTTTTATTCGAGAAAATTGGGCTCGTTTAAACCCCCTATATATATATATATATATATATATATATATATATATCTGTTAGTTTTACATCAAATAACCGTATTTTTTAATATATCGAGGATTTTATTATTTTTCTTTTTTTCTTTATTTGATAAAATTGGGCTCGTTAAACTCCCTGCTAAATATCTATCTCTGTTGGTTTCAAATAATTTTTAATAGAAACTAAATCCCTTTTATGTGATGAAACGTAATAAAACATTTGTATTTTTTACATATCGAGTATCCCTATTTTTTCTTTTTTATTCGTTTTTACTCGACGACATTAGGATTGTTCCAACCTTCAATGGAGGAT
Source organism: Dolichovespula saxonica (assembly GCA_911387935.1). Taxonomy (NCBI): domain Eukaryota; kingdom Metazoa; phylum Arthropoda; class Insecta; order Hymenoptera; family Vespidae; genus Dolichovespula; species Dolichovespula saxonica. Next base: position 1,065,156 of record OU427010.1, read on the forward strand.
AGAGATAAAGTATCCTTGCTATTCTAAAAATCATTTTCGATAAAAAAGAAAAGGAACTAAATCGTACGACAAATTAGATGATACGCGTCTATTCACAAATTTACTTCTTCCTTATCGGATCGTGAAATATAAATCGTATGGTGAATAGTGATATGGATATCGAATGACGTCGATCTCGATATATGACTTAGCCAAAAATAAAAAAAAAAAAACGAACTTCATTAAAAGCAGGATCGTAAAGATTAATTTCCGATATTCTCAACCTTTACTATATAACCTTTTTTTATCCGTTATGTCCTAGGGATTGAACGGGGAGGAGGGAAATGGATGAGGGGTTGTTAGAGAAAAAATAATGACGGTATCGAACGGTATCGAATTTTAAATTCATGACATGCTCGGAAATAGAAAAGCTAATCGATTATTCTTTCTCCAACAATAGCGTACCGTAAACCATTCTAATTGAAGGATATTCGATCATAAATATAACAATATATTATCGATTGGCTAATCGATATTATCATTATCTCTGAAAAGATATGACGTGTATTAATATTATCAAAGAAGAAAAAAATTTAATATAATAATATCTTGCGAATATAATATACATAAGCGATAACCTTTACAGGTTAACCGTTCTCGTGAGATCTAACGCAAACGAGATGTAATAAAACAAGATAGATCTATGACGATATTTATAAAAATTTAAACAAGAAAAAAACGCGATGATGATGCTAAGTAAGTGGTAAGTAATTGTTCAGGATATAAACGAAATTCTTCTTTCGAATAAAAAGAGAGAGAGAGAGAGAGAAAGAGAGAGAGAGAGAGAGAGAGAGAGAGAGATGATGTTTCCACGTTTCGATTAGAGTAAACAACGTCGACCGACATTTCGTAGTAACGAAGACGTTCTACAGTTAGAGAAATAAGAGTTAAAGTAAAGGGATAAGAATAAAAATAAAAATAAGAATAAGAATAAGAAGAAAAATAGGATGGCCTGAGGAGAGGGTAGATGGGAGTAAGTAGATCCGTATCGTTCAAAAATATCTTTGAATCTTTGTGATAGTAGTGGTAATGGTGGTGGTGGTAGTAGTAATAGTGGTATTATTATTAGTAGTAGTAGTAGTATTTGTCGTGAACACGACAATGGTTAACTACCAGAATAGAGAAGAAGTAAGAGTAGGAGAAGAAGAGGAAGAGAGGAGGGAAGTGGTAGTGGGAAAGGGGGAAAGGTGGGGGGGAAAGGTAGCGTGATTTTGTGCGTTTCTTGTTGCCGGTTGATACCGTTCTCCCTTTTATCCCTCGCAAGTTCCTTCTACTTCTTCTATTTCTACTTCTTCTATTTTCTTCTACCTTCTTCCATTTCTTCTATTTCTACTTCTTCCTCTTCTTTCATTATCATCATCTTCTTCTTCTTCTTCTTCTTCTTTACCTTCTTGAACTTGTTCGCAACTCACCAGTCCGACGACTAGTCCGACCCATATCCCTAAAGCCTCCCCATCCCTCCTTCTCCACCCATCTCCTTCCCGTTTCGCCGAACAGGTACTACAAGACTCGAATGAATAAGCTGAATGGGGGCATCCAACGTCGGAAGGACTGCCCTTTCTTTCGGTGCCACTCTCCTTTTCATAAGATATATCCTACCGGTAAGGAGCGAGGCCGTCCATGCCTACGGTACATGAATAGCCCCCTCGCCGCCCCCTGCCCCTCTACCTATCCATCCCTCTCCTCTATTCTCCCTTATCCACCCGTCCCCATCTCAAGAGTCTTGAGTTTCAATGCATCGTCCGATCTCTCGCGTACGGTGAAAGAGAACGGACGAAGGACGGACGACGAAAGATGAAGTAGATGAAAATGAAGAAACGGGTCTAGACGAAAACGGGTATCTAAAAGAAACGAGAGAGAGAGAGAGAGAGAGAGAGAGAGAGAGAGAGAGAGAGAGAGAGAGAGAGAGAGAGAGAGGAAGGAAACGTAACACATCGACATTTTTCTTTTGCGCACCGAAAGACCTGTGAGTGACAGTCAGGACGAGGGTTTATCAAGCGAGAGTCGATTTTTTTTTCTGTCCATTTATCTCTCTCTCTCTATCTCTCTCTCTCTCTTTTCTTCCTGAGGATTTTTAAAGGAAAAAAAAAAAAAGATAGCAGAGTGAAAAGAAAATGCAAGGAATGTCTCTATTGTAGGCATTCCGAGCGCTGTAAACACACGTTGTTCCCTTTTCCCTTCATCCAACCCCACCCCCGTACAACACATACTCTACCAAATCCACTCGCCGCCATTACAAGGAAAAAAAAAATAAAAAGAAAAAGAAGAAGAAGAAGAAGAAGGAGAAGGAGGAGGAGGAGGAGAAGAATTGTTCCACAGAGGTTTTTCCCCCCTTGTGTGAGCGAGTTTGAACGGTGTATCGCGTGATTGTGTACATATATTCCGATTCCGATAGGGATCTCTAATAACGCGAACGCGATGTCAATGGCCGTGACGTCGTTGGTGAGCCGGTAATACTTGGGATTGCCGACGCAGTAGCGCATTTAGCAACTGAGAGAAAGAGGGAGAAAGAGAGGATAAGAGAAAGAGAGAGAGAGAGAGAGAGAGAGGAGCAAAAAGAGCGTATTGCGCTGTGGTGCATGCGCGAGGGTGAGGGTGTAGAAGTGGGAAGAAGGAAAGAGTGAGAGAAAGAAAGAGAGAGAGAGAGAGTGAGTGAGTGAGTGTGTGAGAAGGGTGGGAGAGAAGAGGGAGAGAATATGGACGTAATTTTCGTCGTCGGCTCATCGCAGTAATGGGAGAGTCCGTGCAATGCTTGCTTCGAAAGAAAAAAAAAAAGGAGGAAGTAGAGAACGCAAGAGAGAGAGAGAGTGAGGGATTGAACTTTGTGGGAGCAAGAGGAGAAGAAGGAGGAGAAGAACGGTGGGTGCGTAGAGGGGGTATTGAGAGGGAAGGGGAGTCTCCAAAACAACACGAGGCGAGCCACGTGGCCTCTGCTCTCTGCTGGCACTCACGCACGCACTCACTCGCTCACTCATTCACTCACTCACTAACGCATTTACTCACGCATGCACTCACGCACGCACGTACTCATCGCAGAAAGAGAGAGAGAGAGAGAGAGAGAGAGAGAGAGAGAGAGAGAAGTACACGTCGAGAGGGAACACACGAGTCCTTGTCATCTGGCCAGCAAGTGGTCGACCGATGCTGAGTCGCGTTGCTAGCTACTAGCTGACAAACTAGCTATGTCAAACGAGCAGAGAGAAAGAAAGAGAGAGAGAGGGAGAGAGAGAGAGAGAGAGAGAGAGAAGGAGAGAGAGACTTGTTTTTCGAGTACGTCGACCCAAGTGAGCTCGAGTCGAGCGAGCTTTATGGGTCACATTTTTGCGTGTCGAGGCGGACAACGTAGGGTTCCATCCTGGTCCCATCTCTTCTCTTTTGTTTTCTTTCTCTTGCCCTTTTATTTTTTCTTTCTTCTTCTTCTTCTTCTTCTTCTTCTTCCATTCCAACCAAAAATAGATAATCTCGGTGTAATTTCGATCGTGGCTTTAATCCCTCGTCGACTAGAGGTATAGCGGTGACCGTAGAAATAATCATTGTCGCAATTAATTCGGATCTTTTCTTCCTTTACTTCCGTATACGATCCCGTAGCCACTGACCTCACCCCTTCGCTTCGACCCCTCTCCTCGCAAACTACCCTTGGTTACTGATCAATGACGTCACGTACACAGATATCGCTAAGAAAAGATCATACGCGTATTTACGTGTGCACATATGTAAGGAAATCGTGCGGATCGAACACTCTTAGCGGTCGATCGACGTAGTAGCGGGTCATCTACTTTGGTATGACCCTCACTTTCGATGCCCGTTATAACGCATAAATTTTGCTCTTTCTGACGTCCGAATTGGGGGGGAAAACAGAGAACCGAGATCGAGCTAACCGGCCGTGAACGATCATCGCCGTGAAACTTTTATCTCGGACCGAGCTCGTGTGGCCATCATTAAATGCGAATCCAATGGGTGGGCGGGGGATAGGAAAAGAGGGTGAGGAAAAGAAAGGAGGGAACCTGTCCTATATCGCGAAACCGTTCGCCATAGTAGTAGCGTTGCTATATCGTTTGTATAATTACGGACGATCGG
>OU427010.1:1071768-1099268 GCA_911387935.1 Dolichovespula saxonica
CTCTCTCTCTCTCTCTCTCTCTCTCTCTCACTCTTCTGAAGCGTTAACAAATGAACGCTCGTTATTTTCAAAGAGTTTCCTTTTCACGCGCTATTTTATATATATATATACATACACACACGCATACATATACCTATTTATTTTATCTCTCTCTCTCTCTCTCTCTCTCTCTTCTTTTTCTTTAAACCATTCACCTAAAGAGCTAAAGATATTCGAAGGTAAAGATTTCCTTTTCGTTTATGGTATGGGTAGTTGTTGATCGAGCGTGGGTCTTAAATCAAGAAATAAGGTAGAAGAAAAAAAAAAAAGAAAAAGAAAAAAGTAGGAGAAAAGAAAGAATGAAAAAAATGATTGTTGCGGATGAAAGAGGATAGAATAGCGGGATCCATTCTTCCTGACTAAAAGCACGCTCCGCGGTCGGGAGACAAGCCGTAACCGTTCGACGAACACAAAGAAATAAGCGGTCGTGTCAAACTCGATGGCCTATTATGGGGATTCGTAGGTATCCGTAATAGGGGGGTGATTGGGGGGTGGCGGTCGCTAAGGGGAAGAAAGGGATGAGGGGGAGGAAGAAAAAGAGAGAGAGAGAGAGAGAGAGAGAAAAGAATTTCCGGTAGATAAAATTCCCGACACCCCGACTGCACACGTACATACCATCCAATGCTATTATCCTTCAACGAGTAAGATGGCACTGGCAACAACGATCCTCCGACTTCTTCATCGTAATATATCCCTGCGAAGATTTATGGATCTTCCCTTGTTTTGGGGAAAACAATGCAATTGATTTGATTCTTCAACGATTATAACTCTATCCAACTTGTGTGTATGGATTACTGTTAACTCTGTGAAGATTGCGCATACTCTATGTCGTAGAAAAACTATAGAAAGAGAAAAAAGAAAAAACTATAGAAAATAATTACATTTGGAGTAAATTATTATTATTTTTCATCTTTCATTTTCTTTCTTTTTTTTTTTTTTTTTAGTTTCATTTACCATGAAATATTTGTCTTATGGAAATATTCGAGGAATTGACGGGACGGATTCGACATGAGAATAAGAGAAAGAGTGAAAAAGAGAAAAAGAAAGAAACGTAGGAAAAAAAATTAAATAAATATGGACGAATGGTTTTCTATGACTGACAAAAACGTTGATAGAAAAGAGAATCGATGAAAAGAAATGTTCGAAGGATATATCGTGCTCTTATTACGGCATATCCCTTCGTTAAAATTAATCTTAACGAGGTCTATAAGTCGTCCGTATAAGTAAGTACGTAAGTACTTACCTTGGACCTAAACGAAAATATCGTTTTCCCATGCTTCGGGAAGGTGTCGAACGATCTGACACGTGTGCTCGCTGACGTGGCACGTGACACCGTTCTCGAAAGGGATGCTAATGCACGTGACCTCGGCATTGTACCATTTGCCGGAGCGCAAAAGAGTGGCGTGATTCGAAGGGTGGCAGCTTACCATTGGATAGACTGAGATATATATATATATATATATATATATATATATATATATATATATATATAGAGAGAGAGAGAGAGAGAGAGAGAGAGAAAGAGAGAGGGTACTCACGAATCTATTCATCCTCGAATCTCACCACTCGATTTATACCAATAATCTTTTTTTCTGTTCCTATTCTTTTCCTTTTTTTCTTTTCCCGTTGCTCGAGTATTCGGCTCCAATCAGAAAAAAAGATGAGAGAGAAAAAGGAAAGAAAGGAGAAGAGGAAAGAGAAAAGAAAGAAGAATGATTACAACAGTTAAAAGAATAAGTCAGAATAGATAAGTCTAATGAAAAGAGATGAAAGATATATATGTATATATATATATATATATAAAGTGAAGTCTGATCGATCGGAGACGTCATCTATATGGATACAATTATATTCTCGTAATGGATGACAGCTCTACGAAACGGCACGCATAATCGGAAATAGAGTAAGCGCCATTTGCCGAAGGCAATCCACTGAAAATGAGATATATTCGACAACTCAAAGATACATATATATATATATATATATATATATATATATATTTATATATATATATATACACACACACACACACACACACACACACACTTCGTTACATAGATATGTACTTTCCCCTTCGCAAGAAAGATACTTTTTTTCTCTTTCTCTCCTGAAAAGGATCTTCCAATCGCGTATCGTCCTGCTTTTTCCCGCGATTCCAGCTCACCACACACCCCCTCATCCTTCTACTTCCTTATGATAAATCAGACTCTATTGATTTCCAAATAGACGTACTTCGCACGCCCAAAAATAAGCAATGGCGCGTGATAAATCGCAAGGCAGCCAGGCAGGCAGGCACGCACGCACGCACTCACACACGCCAGATACACACAAACACACACTTGCAATCTCGCATAGAAAAAAGGGGGAGAATTTATAGTGTATCTAATATGTGTATAGATAATAATGTCTTTGTGTACATGTACGTACGTAAGCGAGCGCGCGCGTCCATTTGTGAGTGTGTGTGTGCGCGCGCGCGCGCGTGCGTGTACGTGTATTTGAGCGAGCAACCAAGCTCACGTAAGCATCAATACGATCTCGACGAGATTTCGAAAATCCCTGTGCCTGTTTGGTCCTGCGTTGTATCCCGTGTTTCTCTCGATAAATTATTCATTACGGTATTATTTCTCCTCTCTCTCTCTCTCTCTCTCTCTCTCTCTCTCTCTATCTATCTATCTCACTCTCTCTCTCTCTCTCTCTCTCTCTCTCTCTCTCTCTATCTATCTATCTCACTCTCTCTCTCTCTCTCTCTCACTCTCTCTCTGTTTCTCTCTTTTTATCTCTCTTTCTTTTTCTCTTACGTATGCATAAAGTTATATATACATACACACATACATACATATATATATATATATATTGTTTTCTTTTTCTTTATTTTTTCTATCACGATTAACAAGCAAACACATATCTACCGTTGCTCGTAATAAGCGTCATTAAACCAACGACGAAGTCGATCGTGTTCGATGATACGCATCGGACATGGCGAATTTCTCTTTACCTTTTTCGTTCGAGTACTAAGAAGTTCCCGAGAAAGAGAGAGAGAGAGAGAGAGAGAGAGGTGAGAGAGAGAGAAAGGGAGAGAGAGAGAGAGAGAGAGAGAGAGAGAGAGAGAGAGAGAAGACAAGGTGAATCGTTTTGTAAGAATGTCATGGCAATTCGGACGAATGGACTACAAGATCTTCGCGCCGCGACTCTTCGGGATTTAACGTCGCGAGATAAATCGGTGCAGGTACGAAAGGATCGTTGAATAATAGCAAGGGCGATCCAATCTGTCACTCGTTAACCGCCTCTTAACTATGATAAATGAGCTCGTGTACGTTGTACACCATCGATACGCAACGCTTCATTCTCTCTCTCTCTCTCTCTCTCTCTCCTTTTCTCTCCACCTCTTCTTCCCCTATCTATCTCTTTTTCGTCTCTGTTTTTTTTCCTTATCCTCTCCCCCCTCTCTCTCTCCTTTTCCCTCTACCTCTTCTTTCCTTATCTGTCTCTTTTTTTTTCTTATCCTTCTCCCTCTCCCACCCCTATCTCGCTCTCTCTCTCTCTCTCTCTCTCTCTCTCTCTCTCTCTCTCTGTTTCTGTCTCTCTCCATCTCTCACCCTCGTTTTATTCGAAACTCCTCGCTTCATCCGATGCAAATAGCGATCGCTTGGTAACACAACGAACGATCTTTCAAGTTACATCGATTTCAAGCTTGTCTCATTAACGACATCTTTGTTCTTGGGATTGTTTTTTTTTCCCTTTCTTTCTTTCATCTTCTTTTTCTCTTTACTTGGTCTTTTTTTTCCTTTCTTCCTTACTTTCTTTTTTCTTTCTTTCTGTTCCTTCCCTTTTTTGTATCATGCATCGACGATTTATTAACACGTTGACTGCTATATAGTGACTGGCCGACTCGCACGAGATGACTTTTATGCTACGAAATTTTTGTTTAATTAATCGTTATAATCGGAGTCTTGAACGTCATCCAATTGAAGGTGTATATTGTAATGTACCAAAGAAAAGAAACAGTGGATACGTACGATAATTATTAGTTTTTGTTAATCAATCGTTTTTTATTTCTGTTACTGGTCGAAGAAGAATGAGATTGTAAATTAAGGATAATTTTGATCGTTTAGATATTTATAATTGAGAGATATGAAAATTATCGATTCGAATATTTGCGAATAAAAATTTAACATTATTTGAAATTAAATGTACATTAAATATTTAACATGTTTAGGATTGAAAACAGATAATTGACGGAATAGTCAACGTTTTAATAAATATTACTTTCTTTGTACTATTTATTCTAATCATTGTAGTAGACATATGATATATTTAGGATTAAAATTGGAAAATTGACGTGTTGGCATATTGTTACTTTCTTTTAACAATTTTTTCTAATTTTTAACAATATAAATTTCACATATTACTTTCCCTGTGCAATATCTTCAAATTTATAACATTAAAAATTTAACATATTTAGGATTAAAAACAAAGAATCGATGAGACAATAAACGCGTAGACATATCCTTAATTTCCTTGTATATCAATATTTCAAATTTATAAAATTAAAACTCCCAACATATTTAGGATTAAGAAAATAAAAAATTGATGCTACTATTACTATTATAACGCTGTAAAATTACTATCCTCGTAAAATTTGGAAATATATTTTCTAAATGTTAAAACTTTAATATTTTTCAAATGGTTTTCTTATTATCTTCTAAATGGCAAGACTTTAGCGCGGAAATCGAGCGTACTTGCAAAATCTCTCTTCTTTTAATTTGTAACAAAAATTTTCAGAAATAAGTAATATAATCGAAGAATATCGAAATATTAGAAAGCGGATTGACCGGTTGGATTCATCGTCCATAACCTTATAAATCATGGACGGCCTCAGGATCGGCATCGTATTCTTATGGCGCGCCGGATACATTGTGTTTTAGTAGTTCGTGGCTTGATCTCAAAGCGATCGCCTTTCCCCGGTCGTTGCCGAAGGAAATGTCAGAGGCCCCCCTCGTATAACGTATCTGACGGTGCGCTCTCCGTGACCCGATCAAAAGGAGGATCGACCGTTTAAGAGCACCGCGACGAAAGGTGGAAAGCCGTGCCTACGTCGTTTAATAATGATCCTTAACGGATAGATAGGTCTACGTCTTAATTTTCATCGTCATTGTTTCTAAACGATCTCAATTTGATTAGACAACACCGGCGATAACTGATCGAAATTTTTTTCTTCTTTTTTTTTTTTTTAATAAAAATTAGAGCAATTAGTTATATATCTCTCTCTCTCTCTCTCCCTGTCTTTGTTTTTTGTTATATTTTAATTACAAAAAGAAAAGAAAGTGAGATTAAAAATGATTTTAACGTTCTCTTCATTTCTTTATAATTATTTTCTTTTTTTTCTTTTCTAGACATACAGAAATTCGAAGGTCCAATAGTAATGAACCAATAGTCCTTAGTTACTTTACTTTTTCTTTTATCAAAATAGAAAAGAAAAAATAGGGTAAAGAAAGAGAAAGAGAGAGAGAATACAGACGAAGAAAAGAATAGAAATGATTCTAACGTGTGGTATATAACTTTCCAATTTTTCGTCATTCAACGAAAAGGGACGGGAAAAGGGATAAAAGTAAAAATATTAATAAAAAAAAAAAGTAGAAAAATAAAAAGCTGACAAATAAACATACCAACGATACGAAGTTCCTTCTTTATTTCTTTTGGATTGTTAAAAAGAAAAGAAGAAGAAAGAAAGAAAGACGAAGGAACGAGAGAAAGAAAAAACTAAGTAAAAGGAAAATTCAAAATCGGCATTTTACGTCGACGTAAAGTAAATCCTTAAGAAAAGTCCGACGTGAGAAAACGATATTTAGTAGGAAAATGTGTGTCCCTCTACTTTACGGTTTTATCACGATCGAGTAGTCCGAGCATTAGGCTATCTAGGATAGCCGAGGGATTTGATTTCCTGAGCCGACGCGTGCGGGTCAAAGATTCGAAATATTTCCATTCCTATCCTATGTTAGAATGTTAACGTAGTATCTACTATATATGTATATATATATATATATATATATATATATATATATATATATATACATATATATACATATACACATACACATATATGTATGTATGTATAGAGGGAGGAGAACACGCGAGGAGAGCTTTCCTTTAAAAGCGAATTCCACGAGAGACCGGCCTGCTTTCTCGCGGACACATTCGTCACAACCCTTGTCAACCCTCCGAGATCCACCCTTATCGCGGCAGGACAACGACCACCGCTTGAATATATTTCGAATGGCGTGTCGTACGTTCTCCAGGAACTTCAAGTTTCCTGCTCCTACTATTCTTTCTCTCTCTCTCTCTCTCTCTCTCTCTCTCTCTCTCTCTCTTTCTCTCTATCTATCTATCTATCTATCTATCTCTTTCTTTCTCTATCTCTATCACTCACTCGCTCTTTCTTTCTATGAACAATGGAAATGCTTCCAGGAGGGTATATTTCTATAGGGATCAACTCACGATCGAGAGAGAGAGAGAGACGGAGAGAGAGAATCGAGTTATACGTCGAAATAGTTTTTGTTAATCGTGATAATGTAGAAAAAGAAAAAAAAAAACAAGAAAAACACACCCCCTAGCGAATATAACCTTATCATGGTATTGTATATCAACAAACAATCTTTTATTAAAAATGTTACATTTCTTATTGTTATATAAATATCTCGTTACCCGTCTATTATTTTCCTCTTTCGTTAGTGTGTTTTCTTTTCTCTTTTTTTTCTTTTCTTTTTGTTCGTTATTTCGTTCACGATGTACTTTTATTCAATTTTTATTAATTTTTACAAACATTTTTTCTTTTCTTTTTTTATTTTTTTATTAACTGTTACGTACTTCGCATAATAAATTTCCTTTAACTGGGCGATAATTCAAAAGATATTTATTTTATAAATTTATTTACAAAATAGCATTGATACATTAAAAAACTTTCGTATATCATCAAATATTTCATCCAGAGATGCATAGTATATCTTCTTATTTTTTCTTTTTTTTTTACCGTAATCGAAAAGAAAACCGAGCTTTCATACAATCCCCTTTAAATTGTCACGATTTATTACGAATAATAATTTTGAATTAAGCTTGAGAATGAATTAAATTCTAAAAAAGAAGAAGAAGAAGAAATCGTGCGTTTTTTCCTTTTATTTCTTTAGACATTATGATTCTAAACCAATCGATTTGATTGTAATCGTTTTATATAGCATTCAATTAATTTCATACCGAATTAAAAATAAATCAAACGCATCTAAATTCGTGTATAATTGATTCAATTCGAAACTCTACTCGGGTTCTTTTCCATTATGCGTATCTCATATAGAATCTTAAGCTTTTTCTTTTCTCTCCATCTTTCTTCGATTCAGCCTTTCACGTATACATTCATCAGAATTGTCGTCCATCGTCCTTCGTTCCTTCGTTCGTTCGTCATTTGTAGTCTTGACTAAAAACTTTCGGGTGCTTTCGAAGAACAATGTGCTCTAGATTCCAATACATAAGCACGTATCTATCTATGTATATATGTATGTATGTATATATGTACCTATGTATCAATGTATGTATCTATGTAGGTACATATATATATATATATATATATGTGTGTGTGTGTGTGTGTGTATGTATGTATATGTATGTATATATACTGTTCGACCCGCTTTCGACGACGACGTTTCTTGATCCTTCTGAAAGTCGGGAAGGATTTTGTAGGATTTGCAAAGGACCTGCCATCCTAGCGTTACCACCTATTCCTACTATTGGACCTTATCTTTGAAATTCGTTGATCGCTGAGACACGAAGGTTACTCCTAACAAATTTTTTTTTCGTTTACTTTCTATCATTTATTTCATTCTTTTTTTTCTACTTTTCCTCTCTCTCTCTCACTCACTCTCTCTCTCTCTCTCTCTCTCTTTCTCTCCCCGCCCCCCTCACTTTTGTCTCCTTTCTTTTTAATAATAAATAAAAAAAAAAGGATTCGTGTATTGATTTGATTGGATAAGTAGGTACTTGAAATTTCGATCTGAAAATGCGCATGTTCATTCGTGTGCTAATAATGAAGAATGACGTAAGGTACTTTGAATTGTTACCAAGAAATATACACATATAAGTAAGTATGTATGTATTTGTACGTTAAAAAATAAACAAAAAGAGAAAGAAAAAAAAGTAAACTTGTTTCAAGGTATGATCGATAATAAAACCCAACAGAACACAGTCGAATTTGAAAGCATATTATAAATAAAACTTATAAATAATAATATTACGATCGGGATACATATGAGTATTAATAATAGTAATAGTAGATTCTTATCTATGTGGTATGTATACATTGTAATAGGAAAAAACTTGTTTCTATAATCATCAATAAAATGTAATAATATCGTCGGACGTATAAAAGTATTAAAAATTATACTACGATAATATTGCGAATGTAATATATGTACCAATAATAATAATAATAATAAAATAAAACAAATAAATAACAAGAACAACAATAATGATGATGAAGATGATGATGATGATAATAATAATAGAAATAATAATAATAATAATAATAATAATAATAGTAATAATAATAATAACAATAATCGTAAAAAATGAAAGAGATGAAACACAATCGAGAATAAGAAAGAAAGAAGAAATGAAGGACAGAAAAGAGAGAGAGGCAGAGACAGAGACAGAGAAAGACAGAGAGAGAGAGAGAGAGAGAGAAACACGTTTTGACGTAGACGAGAGAGAGAAAGAGAAAGAGAGGGAGAGAGAGAAAGAGAAAGAGAGAGAGAGAAAGAAAGAGAAAGAGAGTCGGGCATCTTCTCGTGTTTTCTTAACCGAGAACATCGTCGCGCCAACCGGTAGCAGCAAGTTACCACACGTCGTAAAAGGGCGTTAGCATACAATGGTGAGAGGGTGTAGAACCTTGGAAAAGGTCCAAGACGTTATACAGGTACCACCGAGAAGGCTTCGTACCTGCTGCTCCAGGTATTTCGCTTGGTACGTGCGTTTCTATCTCTCTCTATCTTTCTCTCTCTATCTCTCTCTCTCTCTCTCTTTGTCTCTCTCTCTCTCTCTGTCTCTCTCTCTCTTTCCCTCTCTGTTTCTCTCTCGCTCTCTGTGTCTCTCTCTCTGTCTCTCTCTCTTTCCTTCTCTCTCCCTCTCTCTCTCTCTCTCTCTCTCTCTCTCTCTGTATATATATAAATCTATCTCTTTCTCTTTCTGTCTCTGTCCCACTAGTATAAACGCACACAGGTTTCTAATGAAAATGTGTGGGTGCAGTTTGACGCGGGAACGTACGCGTATCCAGGAGCGAGCTCCGTGACGGATGAGCCCGGGTAAGCTTTGGACAGGGCCCCATGCAAGGATCCCGAGGGATCTTCTGCGAGATTGATGCGTTATGGGAGGCGATCGTAACGCAACCCATGCATCGGCAATAACGCCTCCGGAACCACGCCTCCCGCTGTTCTGCCTTCCGCGGACTTCCTCCTACCCTTTCTTTTACCTCCGTGCGAAAGAGATAGAGATAGAGAGAGAGAGAGAGAGAGAGAGAGAGAGAGAGAGAGAGAGAGAGAATGACAACTTTACTAGCTTTTATGTTACACTCGTTTCTATTCTCTCTTACTCTCTCTCTCTCTCTCTCTTTTTCTCTCTTTTTAGTTTTGATCTAATCTTTTCTATTATCGTAAAGAGGGTTTAGTGAATGAGAAACTTTATTCTTCCTTTTCTAATTTATTTTATTTTCCTTCTTTTTTCTTTTTCGTTCCTATTTCTTCTTTTTAATATATATATATATATATATATATATATATATACATATATCGTTTATATTGATATTATATATTATATATTATATATGGTTTATAGTTTTATTTCATGTAATCTTCACGTACTTTCTATTTTCTATAAATTCAATCGATCGGAGTGTGTTTAGGTCGATTATTTTGTTTTCTCCTTTTCTTTATTTTATTTCTCTTTATTTCTTTCTTTTTTTTTTCAAGAATCTTTAATCATTCTCGCTTACATGTACTTAAACTATCTTAAAAATAATCGTTCGACTAATTAACGAAGAATGAAATGTTCATTTCGTTTAATATAATCGCACTTCTATATTTTCCGTCTTAATCTAATCTTTTCTATGGTATCGTGTATGAGTTTAGTGAATAAAGGAAAACGATTCCCAGCTGCCGCCTCTCCTGGACCCCTTCCCCGCGCTTCCTTCCCCTTCCATGTCTCGTCCATCTTACCCAATTCCCTTCTTCATTATTTATTACGATATATTTCACATAATTTCATTTACACGATACCCATTGCGTTATATCTTCGTTATCGATTTATTCTTTTCTCCGTCGAACGTAATAATTCGATGAGGATAAATAACTCTCGAACGTTTCATTCGCTGATACTTATCCTATTCGATTTGATTTACATTATTAATAAAATTAATTTCGTTTTCCAGCGAATTGATTTCCACGTGGATAGATATATCAGGATTATTTTTGAAAATTAATAGTTTCGAAGATGCATATATACAGAGAAGAATATTTCAAAAATTTTCGTTTACTCTCTCTCCCTCCCTCCTTCCCTCTCTCTCTCTCTCTCTCTGTCTCTCTTTCTGTCTGCTTTTCTCGTTATTTTAATAAACGATAATAAATTAAACGAAGAAAATGTTTATATAGCGAACGATCCGCAAACGATCTCTCTTGTTGCTCTCGTTTAATCAGCAAAATTATATTTAGTCGTTCTCGTTTAGTGATCTCGAAGATAGATAGAGATAGATAGGTAGATAGATAGATAGACGCAAAAAGAAAGAACGCGCACGCAAGAGAGAGCGAGAGAGAGAGAGAGAGAGAGAGAGAGGGAGATAAAGAGAGAAGAACTTCGCTAGCGGGGTTTTACCAGCTTTCAGAGATCTATTTTTGAGAACGTACGTATAGAAAGAAATAAAAAGATAGAGAGAAAGAGAGAGAAACTCTTTGAGCACTGCGTATTCAAATAGCCAGAAAACACGTGGTCGTTGGTATAATAAAATCATGGTATTTCATTTGGATTTAATGAAACGAACAAAATCTGTCCTTGACCACTGTGGCCGACTTTTCTCAATACGTTACTACGTACGTACGCACGTACTTACGTTGCAAGAGAATAAGGGTGTGAAATTGGTTTCTACGCTCTTAAGACAGAAATAAACGGAGTTAACGTTTCGACTCTCTCTCTCTCTCCCTCTTTCCTTCTCTCTCTCTCTCTCTTTCTTTCTCTCTTTCCTTCTCTTTCTAATTGTCTTTCGGGTGTACGCAGTTAAAATTAGAGGAAGATGGATAGATAAAGCATGCGTGTACTTACTTTTACGTCTTTGTTTATCGTTCGTCGTTTGCGTTTTATCCAATCCCCTTTTCTCCCCCCGCTCACCCTACCTTGCGTGAAAACAGAAACTAGGAAGACATTCCAAGCTTGCGTAACGTGACCCTTTCTTGTGTTTTCGTCTTCTTTTTTCTCTATTTGTAGAAAAAAAGAGCAAAAAGAAGAAAGAACCAAGGAAAAATAATGTCGTGGGCCTTTCGTTTATCTCGAATTATATACCGTGCAAATAAATATCGATTATGTTTCATCCACTAGTATAATTTCATCGCTTTTATTATTCCACCTGCTGATATTAATTTCACAATATAGTTTTATAAACTTATTTTCGTATATATATATATATATATATATATATATATATATATATATTATAATATGTTATAATATAGGTATATTATTGATTACAAGCGTGTGTATGTAACTTTAATGCAAGCGCTTCTTAATTAAATCGTATTGACATAAAATAAAAGAGTAAATGTACGTATGGTACGTGTTTCTCATTGGAAGGTTTCATACGTATAACGTACATAAACCATGGTAAAGGAGATAAATTTTCCAATATAAATCAAAATCAGGAACATAATTTACGAAGAGAGTGATTATATCGATCGCTTCATTAGCAACCATGGGAATGTAGTATATTCACTGGGTGTGCGAGCATATATATGTACATAAATAAATCTCGACGATTAGTCGACTATCAAAGGTGCGTACTTTCCCCTTTCGCTTCTATATTACGAGAAAAGAAAAAGACAGGCGCACACACACACACACACACACACACAAATTGATAGATAGATAGAGAAAGAGAGAGAGAATGACCTTTTCCTCTCTCTCTCTCTCTCTCTCTCTCTCTCTCTCTTTCTCTCTTAAGAGACTCTGAAATCAGATACAGGGACGAAAACGATATGCGTTTAGAATCGCCGTGTAGTACTTACCTTACGCATCCAATCGCGTACCCATCCACGTTTCTAAGTCCTTCTAGAAACACGACGCGGCATCTGCGTGTCAGCTTATACCACTGCGGCCACGACTAATTAACTCTCGACGGCAGCATTTCGTGAAGGATCGCGTACGCTTCCGCCTGGGAGAACGATCCCGAACGATACTCCTCCTGTGGTATTCTAAAACGTTTTCAAACGTTACTAAACAGGAAATATCTTTGGCTTAACCGTTCCCTTAGTTACGACGATTACCTCGTGAGATTTTATCATATATTATACGCAAGAAAAAACCGCACAAGAAGAAGCTTGTTAATGTGAAAATTCATAGAAAAAAATTTCTCTCTCTCTCTCTTTTGTTATTATTTTTTTTTTTTTATTTATTATTTTTGTTTTTTTTTTTTGGCGTAATGTAACGAAAGAGAGAAACAGAGAGAAAGAGAGAGAGAGAGAGAGAGAGAGAAGAAAAATAAAACCAACGGATCATATTTTATTATGTTCATGATATCAAAAAAGAAAAAAGTTAATTTAATTATTTGATCATACATTTACATATATATCGTATAATATGTATCCACATTAATTTCATTGTATCTATTTCTTTTTCCTTAATTTCTTACGTTAATAACTTCGACGACGAAGAATACGCGTGTTAACGATATTTTGATTCGGTCAGGAGGGAGGTAGGCATGTTAAAAAAAAATTGTCCGATTATTAATATCACGATTTTAGTAGATTATTAAAAATCGATTACTTCCTTTTTTGCCGGACATTTTTTTGGTCAAGCTGATTTAATACGTTTTTTTTATTTCACTCTCTCTCTCTCTCTCTCTCTCCCACTTTTAGACCGGTAAAACTGCAAGGCTAGAAACCTTTTTCCCTTCTTTTTTGCGATATGAAAAGAAAAGAAGAAAGAAAGAGAGAAAATAAAAGAACAAAAAAAGAAGAAAGAAAAAGTCTCAAGGTCTCAAAAGAATCGAGGTTGTAATTAATCAATCGTTTTTGTCAGAAATCGATTGTGGAAATTTTTTGCGTCACCCTGTAGCGTCAAAATTAAACTCGTACAACAATCGATATCGTCACATCGAGAGATGATTTAAAAAGGAGGAGTTACAAGATCCTTCGTCATTTGCGTGCTCGCTCATTAGTAAATCCGATCAAGGATTTATTAAAGGAGAGAATCGCCGTATAGATCCTTTTTGCTCCTTACAATCTTCTCCTTCATCTTTTTTTCCCATACCGCGGATATCTTTTCTTCGACTTCGACTTCGACTTCGACTTCTTCTTCTTTTTCTTCCTCCTTTTTTATTCTTTTATTTTTTGGGTCTCTCCTCAAACGGTGATCACGGATTCTTAGGTTTGTGACTATCGGCCGTGAAGACAACGACGAAGACGACGACGACGACGACGACGAGTTCCCCCTTCGATCTCTCGTTTTTCTCCAATTAGAGAAAGAGAGAGAGAGAGAGAGAGAGAGAGAGAGAGAGAGAGAGAGAAAGAGAGAAAGAGAGAGAGAGAGAGAGAGTTCCACTCAGGAACGAATCTCCGAGGAGAAACCATTAAAGAGAGATTTTAACGTCCGTTAAGGATCCGCGAGAGGGCAAAGGTGCGCGAACCGGCTTACCTCGCACACCGAGAAAATTCGCCTACCAAACGTATCTCTCTCTCTCTCTCTCTCTCTCTCTCTCTCTCTCTCTCTCTTTCTCTCTGTCTCTATCTCTATCTCTCACTCTCCCACTCTCACTCTCTTTTATATCCCTTAAGAAGAATAAGAAAGAAAGAGAAAGATAGACAGACAGAAACAGAGATAGAGAAAAAGAGAGTGAGAAAGAGAAAGAGTGTGAGAGAGAGAGAGAGAGAGAGAGGGGATTAGCAAGTAATGCCGTAGGCATTAAATGAAAGCACAAGTTCTTCGATATTTCTGAAACTTAAAGATAGATAATATGTAAAAAAAGGAAAGAAAGTTAGTGTATATGTGTCTGTGAGAAAGACAGAGAGAGAGAGAGAAGAAGAAGAAGAAGAAGGAAAAAAGAAAGAAAGAGAGGAGTTTGCGAGTGGTCGGACAAGCTTATTCGAAGAATATCGGTCTTCGTTCGAAGCTACGGGGACGGACGAATTTACGCGCGGTTTCTTATGGTGACGGGGTTTACGGTTTCGAGTCTCTCGGACTCTCGCTTTGCAACGCTCGCGATTATCTCGAGGATCGCGAAGAAACCGTTCTCCAAGAGTTCCACCTTTCTATGTATATATCTACACATAAGTATATAAATATATATATATATATATATATATATATATATATATGTGTGTGTGTGTGTGTGTGTGTGTGTGTGTGTTATGTATAGGTATGTATGTATAAGTATCAGGCCGAAACGAAAGCTCGCGAGCAGTGCAACTCGAACGTGTTGTACCATCGGATCCGTTTCTCTCTCTCTCTCTCTCTCTCTCTTTTTTTTCTCTCCTCTCTCTCTCTCTTTCTGTTTCTCTTAGTCTCCTCGTAGCAGCGCCATCGAATTACCTTTAACAGCTTCGAGGTGCACGTGCAGGACATTCAATTCCGTTCGCCTGGTTATATCTCGAAGACGATCGTAAATACGGCTGCGTCTCTCAACCTCGAACGTTCTCGTAATCGAGAGTTCGAAGGAGCGAGAGTTCCACTTTCAGGAGTTTCGTACGTACGTATGTACGTACGTATGTATGTATGTATGTATGTACGTATATACATTGGTACATACTTATGTACATACACATACATTCGTCCTTTTCCACATCACTGGAAGAGTGCGTAAGAGAAAAAACGTCCGACGTTCGTCGAAAAAAAATGAGAGAGAGAGAGAGACAGAGAGAAAAAGAGGGAGAGAAAGAGAGAGAGAGAGAGAGAGAGAGAGAGAGAGAGAGAGAGTAGAGGAACCATTTTGAACGTTTCGTTACGTCCGATAAATCTCACGTAAAATTTATTTCACTCAAACTCGATTCTTATCTTCGATTCATCGACTCTACTTATGTATCCATCTCTCTCTCTCTCTCTCTCTCTCTCTCTCTTTCTCTCATTCTCTTTCTGTCTCTCTTTCTTCTTTTCTCTTTTTTTTTTTTTTTTCTTTATAAACAACGAAATCAAAAAGTATGAATACTTCGATCGAATTTAATGCGAACGAATATTGCGTGGTAAGCTACTGTTGAAATCATTTATCGATTACTATATAGGTAGTTAAGTATATGCTGTCGTATTCTACGTAATCGATAGATCGATCGATCGATCGATCGAGAAGGAAAAGATCACGGAGAGCCACGGAGATAGAACGAAAGAAAAAGGTGACTTTCGACGGGACGACGCGACGAGACCTTGAACCGCGAGACCCTATGCCGAGATATCGATCGACTTGCCTGCCCTGTCCTGGATTTCGAAAATCGAAACCTTCCATAGAGATTAATATGCACGGTATAGCGAACGAGGACGACTTACAAAATACTTGAGATTTAAATGAACGTTATTATTTTAATCGCTAACTTCGTATTTTTGTTTTAATAGGATTCTAGTTTTCCTCGTTGAAACTTTTCGTGAGTTTATTCGTTCATTCGTTTTTGTTTATGCGTCTCTCTCTCTCTCTCTTTGTGTGTGTGTGTGTGTGTGTGTCTGTGTGTACGTGTACAATCCGTTTATACGAATTTCTCTTACTCTTAATATTTAAATCTATTTATATTTTAAATTGCAGAATTAACAATAATAAGAAGTATTTCGTATAACTTCATGCATAATAATTTAATGTTTCTTTGAGATTTAATTTATCGGCCTTATTGATTGTATACGATCGAGTCGTACATTAAAAAAAAAGGATTGGTTTCTTTCATTTATTTTTTGTTTCTTCTTTTTCTTATGAAATTTAATTTATATCCAATTATTACGCAAAATAAAATCGTTATAAATTACGAAGTAATATTTACGAGTTGTATAATATATAATCCGAAATGTGAAACGTGAAACATGCGAAATCGTTAAATCTAAAATAATAACGTCACTTAACATGTTAGGAATAACAAGAATCGAATCTCTTTTTTTTTGTTTTTAACGATAAAATTGAAGCTTAATGGCTCAATGGTTGTTTCTTTCGGAAGAAACATTTCTTCTTTTCTTTCTTTTTTCCCCTCTTCCCAAAATAATACTAAAATCTTTCGCTTATGCCGATTAAAAAGAAATTGATGTTAATTATACTACTCTAAAAGTGCTGATCAAAACCTTTTTCAAGGAAACTCATTCGAGAGATATACCTCGTGTATTTTCGTAAAACCGATTAAGCCGAGAGAGAGAGAAAGAGAGAGAGAGAGAGAGAGAGAGAGAGAGAGAGAGAGAGAGAGAGAGAGAGAGAGAGAAAGAGAGAGAGTATAGCGTGGGCTGTAAAAGAGCCACGCAGATGTCTCGTTAGCGTCGAAAGGAGCCTTTCGTTGAGCCACGCCAATAATCGTTTTTCCTTTACTCATTCTTGGTTATGAATAATAATAAACTGGCTAACGAAGTGACCGTCCTAGACGAGTGGATAACCAGAGATGGATATTTAAGAACCGTCCTTTTTTCTTTTTTTTTCTTCTTATTTCTTTCCTTTTCTTTTTTTTTCCTTCTTCTTCTTCTTCCACACGAGAAAATATTGCGTGTCGTGACCAATAAGCGATGTCGACATTTTTAATATCGGGTGAAACGAAAGAGTCGTTGGGCGATTTTTTAAGAATCAATTAGACTTTTTTCGAGTCTCCTTTCGTTCGTTCGTTCTTTCTTTCTTTCTTTCTTCTTTGTTTTCTTTTTCTTTTTTCTTTCCAAATTGATAAACGTTACATACGGAGAGACGCGTAAGAGAAGAATTGGCCTAAAAACTGACAAAGAGTAATCGCTAGGGACTTTTTTTCTGGCACGCTATTGCATTAAAAAATCATTCACTTTTACGTCGTTCCTTGGCCGACTCGACGTTTCGTTTAACCTTTTTTTTTGTTTCTCCTTCCTTTTATCTCTTTATCTCAACTGACGGAAGTCATTGGAAGATCGTGAAATTTCACCGGTCGATTCTTTTTTTTTTTTTTATTTGATGGTTTCTAATGGAAATTGGATTCCTCGGGAGTTCGACTCCGGCGTGCTTTGATTTTTGGGTGGTCTTTAACTTCGGAATGGTCGTTACAAAAGTAGCCGCATTTTCGACACCTGCTTACCCAGTCACTTCGCCGATTAGTTTGGGATTTTCGTCTCGAAGATCGGCCGTGTATCCTGCGTTCGCTCTCCGCGCCACGAAAAATTAAAACAGTCCGTTAATTTCTCATCCATCTTTATTTCTGTTATTTTCACTTATACGCGATATCGTTCGTTTATTTTTTTATTTATTTATTAATCGAATATTCATTAAGATTTCTCCAATTTATTTTCTTACCGTTTCAATACTTTTATATTATTCACTTTTTCATTTAATTGTTTCTTGAGTATTTCGTATGTTAATCTTTTCGATTATTTAATTTTCATTATTTTTTGTTTTTTATTTGTTTTTTATAATTACTTCACACGAGTTATGTAAATCGTTTATGTTAACTATTGTAAACAAAAATGAGAGATCAATAAATTATCTGTTTAAATGATATTAGAAAGAGATAAAAATAGATAATAATAAATTTTGATGAAAAAGAGATAATAATACATTTTGATGAAACGTACAATTCTTAATATACAATTCGTACAACGCTATACAATCTTACGACAAAGGTAAATTTACTGTAGTCCCTTGAAAATCTTTTAAATATTCTTCGGACAATAGAAGTGCATATTGTTCTTAATAAATGCACATATTACTTTAAAAAAATACGTACCAACGACGATATTCCGATTGATTTTAAAACGTGTTTACAATATGACACGAACTAAATACGTATTATTTAATATCAATTCGCTTCAATTGATCTTCAAAATAATATCTAAGAACAATGAAGTTTTCAAAACGAACTATCTAACATCTCTTTCATTTTCTTTATCTTATATCTCAATATAGTGATTCTTTCTTTATAGATCATAAAAATTCTATTCTATTTACTTACTTGCACAATATTGTACCGATCATATATATATATATATATATATCTTTATCCCCTCTCTCTCTCTCTCTCTCTCTCTCTCTCTCTCTCTCTCTCTCTCAGAAATTCACTTTATTTCCATTTAATCATGGCGACAAACGACGCTCGGCCCACTTACGCGAGAAAACGACAAATTTCAGGCGCTTAGGGTGTTAAGTATCCGAGAAAAACGTGGGGAAAACGTCGGTGAACGATGCACGCGAGGGACGAAGAGGAGTCCCTTGTGATTCGATTCGATTCGATTCGATTCGATACAATCCACAGTAGATTTCTAAGCTTTCGTAATATATCGGGTTTTTCTTTTTATGTTTTTTTTTCCGACCTCCCTAGACCCTTGTCCCACCCCCAAACGAGTACAACTCCCACGACCATTCCAACTCCCATCCTCACGCCCACTCCCCAAACGACCCACCCCTTACTATATTTTCATTACTCGACCTTTTCCTTTCTCATTTTTTTTTTCTTTACTTTTCTTCTCTTTTTCTTTGTTATTCTTCTCTCTTTTTTTTTTTTTTCTTTATCGCACACCTCGACACGACATGCTTCGATTCGTTGACGAGATAAAACGACGTAAGTAAGTACTATTTTAGCCGTCAGATACAACGAATGATATAATGGCGTAGCAATTTAATCGAAAATACTTTTTTCTTTTTTTTTTTTTTCATTTCTTTTTCTTTCTCCTTTTCCTTTTTTATTTCGCTAATCAATCTCTTTATCCGGTCTGAATGATTATAAAAATCCAACGAAGGGAATAATACGAACGTGACGAGGGAATACGATGACGAGAGAGAGAGAGAGAGACAGATAGAGAGGGAGAAGAGGGATGAGGGCGAGGGGGAGAGGGTAGAGATTTCTCCCGGTGGAAAACGGAGAAATAATAAATTCCAATAAAGAAACTTTACTTATCGCTTATATATATATATATATATATATATATATATATATATATATATATATATATTTACATAACCTACTAGATAACAGAATGTCGAAGAAATATTTTAACTTCTATCGGTCTCTATGAAAAAGAGATAATATTAATTCGTTCGGCTTGCTAATGAATTATTATAAAATTCTCTTTTTAACGTTTGTAACAATTTAATTAAAAATTAAAGTATTTGATAGAAACAACGTCGTCGACGACGAGGACGACGATGACGACGATGACGATAACGACGACAAAAGTTTCTTACGAAGATATCAGTTCTACTTCGAGAACGAATGATAAATATCGTATTGTAGAAATTTGAATTTACGGTAAATCTTATTCATCCATTTAACAATTCATTCTCTCTCTCTCTCTCTCTCTCTCTCTCTCTCTCTCTCTCCCTCTATCTATCTATCCTATCTATTTATCTATCTATCTTTATTTTTGTTCGTTCTCTTTTCCTTTCGTTCGTTTGTTTGTTTTTCCTTTTACACGTGTAATCAAAATTTGTAGAGCACTCAGCCTTGAAAACTGGATTTTCCTTCTTACCATTCTTATCCCTCCGCCTCCCCCTCCCGACTCCTTTTTTCTCTTTTCTTTTCTATTTTTTTTTTCAAACCTTAATCCACGAAGCCACAATATTTTCCGAGGATAGGAAACGAATTCGATTTGATTTGCTTTTCTCCCTTCCTATCGAATCTGTTTCTCTTTTTCTCTTATACCATCTCTCTCTCTCTCTCTCTCTTTTTCTTCCTCTCCGTTCCTTTCACATATACATATGTATATATGTGTACGTATAAGCAATGTACAAACAAACACACGTATACATTTAAAAACTGAAAAGGAAATCAGTTTCACCCTCGTCGGATATACGATATTGTTCGTAACGCAGATCGATGGTGTTCTCTCTGCCGATGTGAACGAGGGAGGAGAAGAAGGAAAAGAAGGAGGAGGAGGAGGAAGAGGAGGAGGCACGCGACCGTAAAATAGAATTCAACTCGAAGGAAAGAAAATGAAATCGGAAAGAGAAAGAGACCGCGTTGAGGATAGGAGAGTTTCCGCGAGCGTACGAAAATGAAAAGAAAGAAAAAAAAGAAAAAGCATACGCGTTAACGCGCTTTTCTCCGATGTGAATAAAAAAGGGTGCGAGAGGGAGAGAGAGAGAGAGAGAGAGAGAGAGAGAGAGAGAGAAAGAGAGAGAGAGAGAATGAGAGAGAGAGAGAGAGTAAAAGGGAGAACGAGTGATCGAAAGTAAGTACGATTAGTAAAGTGGATTTTTCTTTTTCTTTTTCTTTTTTTTTCAAGTCGATCTTTCTCCATTTATTTCCTTTTTTTCTTCTTCTTCCTCCCCCCTTTTCCTTTTCTTCTTTCCTTCTTCTTTTTTCCTCGCAGATTTTTTTGTCCCTTTCGATAAAGAAGAACGTGGGAAAGAGGAGAAAGAGAAAAATGAACGATATTGAGAGAAAGAGAGAAAGAGAGAGAGAGAGAGAGAGAGAGGGAATGAGAGAAAAAAGGAGAGCTTACGTAGCTCTCGCGAAACGTCTCCCAACGTCCGTCCAATTTTCCTGATCAATTTTCTGGCAATCAACTAAGTGCCTTTATATGGACGCACGTATGGGTATTAGATAGTTGAAGAGAGTGAGCAGGTAGAGGTGTACCCGTATCGACGCACACACGTCATCTCGTTTAACACACAAAGTAAGAGAAAGAGAGAGAAAGAGAAAGAGAGAGAGAGAGAGAGAGAGAGAGAGAGAGAAGGAGAGAGAGAAGGAGAGAGAGTAAAGCTTTTGCGCTCAGCCTTGTTTATTTTACCTTTTACCCTCGTTAAGCTTCTAGGAAGCCTTTGAAAGAGCATAGAGGAGTTGGGATACCGTAGGTACTTTGAAAAATAGGGATCAACGCTCACTCGACACGATAATAAGTTAACGTTGTTGGCCCCGAAATTCAGGTTCCTTTCTTTCTCTCTCTCTCTCTCTCTCTCTCTCTCTCTCTCTCTCTCTTTCTCCGTCTACCTATTCAGTCTACCTATCTCTTTCTCTCTCTGTTCTCTGTCTGTCTCTCTCTCTCTCTATAGCTCTGGATCTCTCTCTCTCTCTCCCTCTCTCTCTCTCTTTATCTCTGTACCTTTCTATGTCTATCTCTTTCTCTCTTTCACTTTTTCTTTCATGTCCCAGGCAAAAGCCAATCTTCTTCTACGTTACTTTACGCATATCAACGTTATGCCTCTCATAAAAAGTATCGCGAGTTACGCGATTTTCTTTGACAATAGAGCGATTCGCTTTTGTTACTTACCTAAGAAGAAGAAGAAGAAGCAGAAGAAGAAGAAGAAGAAGTGGAAGAAGAAGAAGAAGAAGACGATGATGATGATGAAGAAGCAGAAGATGATGATGATGAAGAGGGCTCGTTACGTTGTTACCTATGTACTTACCCGTTTTTTATTTTTTATTTTTTTTTCTATTTCTTTCCTTTCCTTTCATTTCTTTTTTCTTCTCCTTTTTCTTTTTAAGCTCCCGTCTAATAAGTGAGACGAACAAAGGTACTTGTTATAATGGAATACGTTATGGTAGTCGAGCTTTTTCTTCTTCTTCTTCTTCTTTTTCTCCTTCTTCTTTCTTTCGGTTTTTCTTTTTAGATCTTTTTTTTTTTTGAAACGTTCGAGTTCTTCCTTACAATGCATCCACTCCGATGGTCACGGCGGTTGATTAGATAAATATGTACATAACGAAAAAAAATTTGATTCTCGATACAACGATAATGTTTCTTATCGACTATATTGGAGTATAGTTATTTCGTCGTTGATATTATATTGTAATGTTAATTGTAAATATTGGTTACATTATATTCGTGGGATATGAATTTATCTCCGCAGTATTTAACAAGGCATATGAGAATCGTTCGACGATCAATGATTTTGACAATTTCGTTTTTTTTTTTTTGCAACAACGTAATCGCGATAAGAACGAAAATCTGCTATGAATGGAAATAACGATGAGTTTATATGTATCAAAATATTATTATTAAAAAAAAAGAAAATAAAATAAAATCACCGCAATGAAACGTGTATGCACAATATGAAGTTTGCAAATAAGTTAAAAATGAATAAAATGAATAAAAAGAAAATAGAAAAAGAAACATCATAAATAATCTACATGATTAACAGAGCGTATGAAAATAAACGACGATGGAGTATTTCAATAGGCTGAAACATTATTAAAAAGAAAAAAGGAAATAAGAAAAAGAAATAAAAAGCCAGAATAACAAAGAAACGTCATGGTGTAACATATATGTGTTACATAAAGTTTATATAAAGTGAGAGGAAACCATATAATAAGGAACGAGTTTTTGGTAGGTATATCGAAAACGTTATTTGCAAAAAAAAAAAAAATAAAACAAAATACAGAAAAGAAATAAAAAAAAAAATAATAATAAGAAGAATAATAAAGGAACACCATAAATGTATACAATTAGTTCGACATTCAGACGCAGCGGCTCGACATACGAAGAAGTACGAAGAAAAAATCTGAACGAGCAGAGAAAAGGGCTCCCTAAAAGGGCATTCCGAACACATCGCGGATTGGGTTCCGGTCCTTATCATAAACAAGCTGCCAATGAAACGGCTACCGCTCTTATAACTCTCTCTCTCTCTCTCTCTCTCTCTCTCTCTCTCTCTCTCTCTCTCTTTTCTCTTTTTCTCCCTCTTGCTCATACCTACAATTGGACGGCCGTAATTCGAAGCGAATAATTGACCGAATGGCGCGGTCGGTGGCGGCGTTTCAGAGCTTTACGGCCGAAGGCACGACCTCAATTTCGTTCCGGCAATCTCCAAGCTACGAAAAAGGGGGTACAGAGGGGGTGAGCGGGCCGGGCCAGGCCGAACTCCCTTTTACCAAGCGTACGAGGATTCTCGATCGAATCCAAATAAAATCGATCATTTCAATTTGCCTTCGTTTCTTTTTCTCTTTTACTTTCTTTCATATTACTTATACACACATATATATATATATATATATATATATATATATATGTATATATGTCATGAGAATTCATTCAACAATCGTGAAATTTGAGATCTTTCGTAACGTTGAATTTATAAGAGAGAGAGAGAGAGAGAGAGAGAGAGAGAGAGAGAGAGAGAGAGAGAGAGAGAGAAAATACCTATGTCACTTTTCTACAAATTGTTTACTGCTATTGCTCGGGCCGAATAATTATTTATGATCATTATGAAACGAGAAAAATAAAAAGAAATAGAATAGATAAAGAATGAAAGGAACTGTTAATTTTGTTACGCTAAAGCTTGATAACTCAGTGAATAATTAATTAATTAACCAACTGATATTATCGTGTGTGTGTGTGTGTGTAACATATTCTAAGTCCGAAATAGATATTTCGGAAATTTCTGAATGTTGATCATCTCTATCGTCGACTTGTTAATTAAAAAGAATTTTTTAACGATGTCGCAAAGCGATCAAATAACGTATGTACTTATATAAATAAAATGTATCTATTATTTTTATTAAGAAATCATACTTCGTAATTCAAAGTTTTACGATTAATTAATTAATTCAAACTTGATGAGCCTCGATCACGATCAACGAATTGATTGACTTTTAAGATCTGTCATCGATGAAATTTTACACTTTTTCCATAACCTCCACTCCCCCCTCCCATCCCTTCCGTCGACAACAAAAGAAGGATATTAGTAACACGGAATCTAAATTGCGCAAAAAGTATGATAAGTAAATCGATATATTCTAATCCATTACAATGTTATTTGCAGATTATCGTATAAAATTTTATTTCACAAGAAACAAAGAAAAACAAAAAGAAAATAATCAAATTGAATGATCTTCTCTTCAATATTTTTCTCCCCACCCCCACCCCGATTAATCTTCAAAATATCACAACGATGTTTAATTACCGTTGAATCGCCGTTGACAATGAATAAACGATAATAATTATTATTAATTAGATATCTATTAAGTATTAACGAAGAGATTATTTGTTAACAATGCCTTCGTAGTATTTCGCATTTTGGATTAACAAAATCGTGTCCGACCGTTTGTCGAAGACCACTAACCATCCAACCAACCAACCAACCAACCCACCCACCCCCTTAATCATTCCCTGCCCTCCCCATTATCAGTCCAACTATTGTCCGACAAATTCGTACGGAAAATACGCGAATAAGACGAACGTAAGCCGGCAAAGGATCGAGGAAAATTCTCGATGGGATCACCGACCCCTTCGGGGGTCGTCGAAATTAGAAATCTACCGGCACGGTGCAGCAACTTCGAAAGGCTCCATTCGGGCGTGATTTACCTCTAACGTCGGAGAGCATCCTTGTATTTTCGAGGACGAGGTTTAAGGGGAGGAAAGAGATAGAAAGAGAGAGAGAGAGAGAGAGAGAGAGAGAGAGAGAGAGAGGAACAGAAGGAATAGGAGGAGAAATACGGGGTTTGAAGGGGTGTACGGGTAGGATGAGGCTTTAAGAAGGAGGGAAGGAAGTGGGAGGGGAGAAAGCGAATCGCGATTAGCCTCGCCCGAGGATTCTACGTCACGGTTCGATGGTTACACCTGTCTCCCCCCACCCTAACCTTTCCACCCATCTCACCGGCTACTCCCCCCTACCAGCACCTACGTCCTCGATAACATCTTCACTATTCGAGAGAGGAAGACATTTTTTTCTGACGCATCTCAAAAGATAATCATTCCGATTTCATCGTATATGTGTATGTAATGATAATAATAATAAAAAAAAAAAAATAATAATAATAAATAATTATCATAAGAATATAGTTGAAGTATACATGTATGTAGATATAAAATTAAAAATAATTACAACAGCAATAACAACAACAACAACAATAACAACAACAACAATAATAATAATAATAATAATAATAATAATAATAATAATAATAATAATAATAATAGTATTTGGTCATCAAGGATGAAATTTGTAGTTAATAATGCCTAATTGCCTTTTTTTCTACAAATTTCATCCTTTACAATCTAATAATAATAATAATAATTATTATTATTATTATTATTATTAATTATTTAATATATATTATTAAATAAAATAAAATATTATTAAATATATTATTATTATTTAATAAATAAAAACGTATTTCCCTATTTCTTTTTCTTTTATTTTTATAATAATAATAATAATAATAATAATAATAATTATAATTATTATTATTAATATTAATTATTATTATTTAATTATTATTAATTATTATTATTTATAATAAAAATAATAATAATAATTATTATTAATATTAATTATTATTTAATTATTATTAATTATTATTATTATTATTATAAAAATAAAAGAAAAAGAAATAGGGAAATACGTTTTTCGTAAGAGAAGGGAATAACCAACGAAAAAAGAAAAAACAAAAAAGTAAAAAGGAGGGAGTTGAAAAAGGAAACAAATAAAACAAATAGAAAGAACGAGGTACGCACACTAATTTTCGTACGAGGAAACGCGACGCACGCGGAAACTTGTACAAACGCGAGACTCGTTCGTGCGTAAACTTTCCGATGAGAAAATGAAAGAGAAAGAGAAAGAAAAAGAAAAAGAGAGAGAGAGAGAGAGTTAGAGAGAGTGAGAGGGTGGGAGGGAGGGTTCGGGAGGAGGGGAAAAAAGTGAGATTCAGCGGAAACTCTCGGAGCTAAGGATTAGCGCGCTTTTCCGACTCGCGAGAAGGTTTCTACGGGTTCGAGGGGTCGCTACCAAGTGGAAGTGGAGTGGGTGACCTGTCAAGCACACCCAGCTAAAATAATTCTCCGTTCTCGGCGAACGAGTAAGCGTAAGAAAGAGAGAGAGACGGAGAGACAGAAAGCTAGAGATATAAAGAGAGAGAAAGAGAAAGAGAGAGAAGTGACACGTGCATCCGCGTGCGAGTTTGATTCGCTGGAACCAAAAATGACGTGATTGTTTAAGGGTAACGAACTCATTTTTTCCTTCCTTTTTTTCTTCTTCCTTTACCTTTCCTTTCATGTCGGAATTTCAATCTATTTCGACATCTTGTTATTTCTCATTTTTTTTTTTTTTCAATATAATAAATCCAATTCGAATGTTCGTTTCTATAAACGTTATGGGTGTATCGAAAAATTAGCGCGATGGAAAATTGTTAGATTTTCAAGATTAGCTACTTCGAGATTTTTTCCTTCTTTTTTTATTTTTTTTTGTTTTCGTTTTAATGAGATTTATATACTGTTTTCTATCATAAAAAAGAAAAAAGAGAAGTAGATGGGAAAGGACGCAACCGACCGTGCAATATTTTATAACCATTGAATGGTGTAATTATCGTGTAAAAATCTTATTGGGAGATAAAACACTGGAAATAAAATTTTATTGAGATCCTAAAAACATAATTATTTAAAAAGAAAAAAGAAATATATATAATATATATTATTGTTTTCTCCGAAATATGATATTTCACTCGAAATCATTTATCTCCTTTATTTTATACAAATAAAAAAGCATGCTATATAAATTGATATAAATTCTGACGATAATAATAATATCAATAATAATAAAAAAT
The DNA here is from genome assembly GCA_911387935.1 of Dolichovespula saxonica. NCBI lineage: Eukaryota > Metazoa > Arthropoda > Insecta > Hymenoptera > Vespidae > Dolichovespula > Dolichovespula saxonica. The sequence continues at coordinate 1,098,699 of OU427010.1, forward strand.
TTACCAAAATCCGATATAAACTAATTAAAACATAAATCATCGCCGTTCGAATGAACGACAAAGAAAATTGTTCTAAGATTAACGAAAAAATCGACATCGAATATTTATTATTACCGTTATAACATTACATACGATATAAATAGACGGGCGTATAGTTCTAGACGTCTCTTTAAACAAAAGAAAAAAAGGATTGACTTATTAAAGCCGTATAAAAAAAAAAAGAAGGAAAAAAGAAACAAGAAAAAAGAAGAGAAAGGAAAAAAAAACAAGAAAAGGTTTAAAGTCACGATACGTCGAAGGCGTTGAAAAGATGCGGGATCCGGGCGAATCGTTCTCGTAAATTCCGCTCCGTCGTATAATTACGCTTCCCCGACGATATAGTAAGACGTAAAGATACGCTAACGAGATTCTCCCTTCGGCATGGCGCTCTTGCGGAATGGATCGAATTTGTTGAGGAGAGAGAAAGAATAAGATAGAAAGGAAGAAAAAGAGGGAGAGAGAAAGAGAGAGAGAGAATAAGAAAGAAAATACCTCTCTCTCTCTCTCTCTTTCTTTTCTTTCTATGTACCT
>OU427010.1:1101768-1129268 GCA_911387935.1 Dolichovespula saxonica
CTCTGTCTGTCTGTCTCTCTTTTTTTTTCTCTCGTTTAGGAGACCACCCGCTCGAAAAATTCAAAAGGTTTCGTCTCCTCGTTCAGGATGGAACGTTAGAGACGTTGTACTGTACATACATACATACATACATGCATACATATATAGTAGAAAAGAGACGCTCGTGTGAAAGCGGATAAATCAGTTTTCGTGAATGGGGCCTCGTGCACCATGGAGAATGGCAGCTTTTTTTCATCGATAAAGAGGGTCGACGTGACGGGGTCTCGTTGTTGAACCAACGAAATACTCGCACCGTAAACGACCGCTTTCGACAATTTTTCGACACTCCAAAGGTGCGAGAATAGAAACTCTTTTGCGAATGGGTCCCGCTACGAATTAAAGTGAACCCCGTGGAAATTTATTTTCTATACAGGATGATGCTTTTTTTTATCCCCCTGCCCGCTTTCACTTTCTTTTTTTTTATTCCTTTTTCTTTTATCCATATCCCTCCTCTCCCCGTCCCCCAACCATCCATACCTCCTCTCCCACCGATCCCGTTTTGATCGATCGACAAAAATTATCGTCGGAAACGTTTCTAACACATCCCGATAATATTTCTCCGTAACTTTTACGTGTTTACTTCCATCAGAAACATTCACGTTCGAAAATCAACGTTAATTATGTATTTTACATTTTTTTTCTTTTTTTTTTTTTCTAATTTCGTTTTGTCAAAGTCACTTTGCAAACGAGATGTAATAACTTTGTTTCGATCAATAAAAATATAGATCGTCTTCGAAGGGATTATTAAAGAGAAATAAAAAAAAATTGTTAGGATTCAGAACTTAGGATTAGGAGTAATTTAAAGATTATATATCATCACGTGATCAATGTACACGATATTGATTGCAATATTGGATTAATCAAACACCAGTTTTAAATATTCTATACAAATTGATTTAGAAAGTAACATGTGTATTGCGTTGAGCTTCGCAAATTTGCGTTTGAAAAATTTCGTTCGATATTTTCGCATGATTCGATAAAAGTAATAACTCCATATATTGTACCTCTCTCTCTCTCTATATATATATATATATATATATATATATATATATATATATATATATAGGAAGACACTCTGTAAAAATGACTATGTAACTTGGTATATGTAATTTGGAAAGATTCTCAGCAAATACTAACTCGAATTATTTTAGACCATCAAACGAACTCAATTACGAACGCGATAAAACATCCCCTCTGAAAAAAAGGAAGAAAAAAACTGTCTTACCCTTATACACTATTTCTAAGAGAGATCTTATGACGCGTGCATGTGATAGTTCATGGTCGTAGAAACCTATCCGGAAATGCTGACTCGATTGAGAAGAGAGACATATAATAGTCGAGAGTTTCTAAAATTTCAGGCCAAAAATTCGAGAACCCAAGGGTATCCTTCATCTTAACCAAAAAAAAAAAGTAAAAAGAAATAAAAATAGGTATTTCGTCTTATTGCCGAAATTTCCCAGGAAACACGAATACGAATTCCCAAACGCATCTTATTTCAATCTATTCTCTCGCTACAAGTTTTGTTCCATTAAGTTTTTCGAAAACGAATTTACGTTTTGAAATTATTTGTTGTTCTTTTTTTCAGTTTTAATCGATATTGAATCGTACTTTCGATTTTTCCCGTAATATGATTTCGATAATAATTGGAAACGCGAATATTTATAATATTTATTTTTATCGTTTTCTAATAAATTTACAAACGCGTAATGTGTTTATACTAGGTTTAAAAAATGTTGTCGAATGATCCAAAATTAATAATGTTCGACAGAAGAGAGAAAGAACAGAGTTCTCAATAATATATATATTCAACAATATCATGTAATATACTTTTCGTTTCGTATCGATGGAGATAAATTTGCCATTATTATTATTATAAGTGTATAAATAATAATATAATAATAATTGCAATTATTATTATAAAGGAGATAAATACGAAAATTATTATCATATAAGATAAATATGTATTATTATTATAAGAGAGATAGATACTAAAATTATTCTTCTATAAAATAACTATTATCATTATTAGGTAAATATTAAAACTGAGGTTAATTTAAGCTTATGATAAAAAGGCATTATTATAATATTTTAGAAAAAATTTATCAAAAAAAGAAAAGAAAAAGAAAAAAATAAGAAAAGAAAAAAGAAAAGGAAACGTTAACTCTGACACAAGTGTAAGAATAATATATTAATTCAAATAAATAAATAATACAAAAATCTTGACATGATCCATACGTAACACACACCCGGACGCACATATACATATTTACAAGAGGTATTTTTATTTATAAATTTTACCTCACCCATAATATGTGGTATATAAGGTTGCCACGAGAAACGTTCATTTATCCCGCTAATCGGTATCCAGCACGTAAGAGTAAAAAGTTTGAAACGTTGCATCCTTTATCCGTACGAGCACGCTTTAGTTCTTAATCAAGCAAATGCGCTTATCGCATAGTACGCGTCGGACCGGCATACGCTTTGCGAATTTAATTAAGCGGAGTAACACGAAGCGGCGACGGGTTCGCGCGTCACGCTGAGACAGCGCGTTTACGAGTTTCGCGGACGACGAGCCGCGCGGAAAATTAATATACGTCGCTCTATCTCCCGTTTAAATAATTAAGTACGAGAACGTGTTCGTTCTCGAAGGGATTTCTCTCTCTCTCTCTCTCTCTCTCTCTCTCTCTCTTTCTCTTTCCTTTCTCTCTCTTTGTCTCTCTTTCTCTCTCTTTGTCTCTCTTTCTCTCTCTTTGTCTCTCCTTCTCTCTCCTTTCTCTCTCTTTATCTCTCTCTCTCTCTCTCTCTCTCTCTCTCTCTCTCTCTCTCTCTCTCTCTCTCTCTCTCTGTCTCGCTCACTCGGAAGCCACGATTTTCCCCATATTACACGAGCTTTTCGAGCGCTACGAAACACGTTTCCCAAATCGTTTTTGCTCGTCCCCATTGGAAGATTAACTTCTCGAATACGTCACGTATATAACTTGAAAAATTTACATACTCAATATACACCTTGGGAGAAGGGGGAAGGGGGATTATTTCCTTTTTACGCGGTATATTTACTCTTGTTTTTTATTTTCTTTTTCCCTTCGCACGATTCATAGTAGGCTACGCGATTTTCATAACGCGTTTTATCTTATTTTATTTTATTTCATTTTGCGCGTTTTTTTTTTTTTTTTGATTTTCCTTTTTATATATTTTTTTGACGGACTGACTCTTACTTAGGACTGCAAGAGCGCGTACTGGTAATTAGTTCGCATGAAAATGTCGTACGTTTTCTTTTCATTTTTCCTTTTCGAAAAAAATTTATTTTCTTTCTTTTTCTAATGAAAGTACATTTTTAATCAATTCATTATTGTATTTCATACTGTTCGTTTTTTGTTATACTTTTTGTAAATCAATTTTTATGATCGAACGTTTATTTTGTTTTCTTTCTTCTTTTATTTACGAGATGCATCCATCATGTATGATATGAATCGACCCTGTATGCGTATGTGTATTTTTTGTTGTTGTGTTGGTTAAACCTAGATTCGTATTGTGTCTAAACAAAAGTTATGGTCTACGTAGAAAAAATATTATTCTTTTGCTTAATATATTATGATTAATATATTATATTAAACAAATATAATTATAATATTATATTATAATAATATAATTATAATTTTAGTATACTGCAATTGTATCACGTAAATATAAATTCAATATAGTATACACTGATGTAAAATAAATAATTATAATATATTCGTATACAATAAGCGATATAATTAACTATAAACAAGTTATATAGTATACCATACAAATACACAAACACTATACCTTTTAATACCAATTATACCATACTAAGCAATAGGTTACCATACCATACTAACCATATAGGTATATTACCCATATTACAATATTTCCTTAATATTACAACAATAGTAATGTAATATTTGATTATATTATAATCACTATCCTTCTGTTATATGATTCGAATAATATATATAATTTTTTATGGACCCATGAAAAAAAATAAAAGGAAAAGAAATAAAAAGTATAAAAGAAAATTGGGATTATAAAGGGTTAAAAAAAATGGCCGGTGAGTTGAAACGTGTCCGAGGTTCCAAAGGGGTTCGTGCGACTTATGTATGTACGTTCTCTCTCTCTCTCTCTCTCTCTCTCTCTCTCTCTCTCTCTCTCTCTCTTTCTCTCTTTTATTCGGTCTGACCCCGAGTAGGTCAAAGCATACAAGGAATCACACGTGTGTGCTCGTACGCGTAAGAAAGAAGACTAAAAAGAGACGTGCTCCAAAGGATAACCACGACCCGCTCATATATCTCGACCCACGCAGAAACATTCGTTTCTATGCGATCTCTAAAACGGATACCTTAATATGCCTTTCGCGAATGTTATTACGCGAGTGTCGGCTCCTTTTCTGTTTTCCTTGCTTACCCGTTCACGAGCGAGTAATGTCTTTTAAATCGTAGAAAATTCATACCAACTAAAATTCCACGGTTTATCATTTATCTGACTATTTTTTTGTTTCTCTCTCTCTCTCTTTTTTTTTTCTTTTCTATTTCTTTCCCTTTTTTACCTCTCGATACTTTCTCCTCATTTATCTTTTTTCTTTCATTTTTATTATAAAGCGAGTATTCCGACACGCATCGAAAATTCTCCAAAGCCTTTCATTTTCTTCGCCCTACTTTTTTATTCAATCAATGAGAGAAAAGAATTTTTTCCTTTCTTCTTTTCCTCTACTTTCTCAGCAAGTACAAATAATTAAGCGTAAGATTGTTCATTGGCACGTATAATCGTATTACGTATCAATATTTTGTTATAAATGCTGATAACATTTATTTGTATTATCATCGTACAAATTTTTGAAAATATCGTACGAAGAAATGACAGACGTTTTTTTTCCCAATTAATGAAAATGAAATACATACGTACAATGAAAATTCTCGTGAAAGGTGATGAGAGAGGTTATTGTTGGTTTTTTATTATATAAATACGCGATGCAAATTTGAACATACGCGCACATACATCCAACAGAATCGACAAATTTGATCGTAGGTGGTAGTGATGAATCCGATGTCTTTCTATAAGCGTGTTTAGACGAAATACGTAGGCGTTGATGTCTTCATCCGTTTCGTTTAACTGCAAAATAACTACATACCGTACCATCAATGGGAGATAAAAAAGAAAAAACTCCGTGTATCGTTGGACTCCCGTCACCACCATCCTTCACACCGCCGCCACCTCTCTTCTTATTTACTATCTACATTTTGTCCTTTTACTGACATCGACATATCTAACCATTCGCGATAAGATAATCTAAGATTCACACGCTTTTATATTTAGAAACCCATGAGATGTTCCTTACTGAGGCTCAACTATAAAATAAAAGGGATAAGAAACGATCGTATTAAACCAAGCCGTAACTAAATGCAACTATCCGTTAAGCTCTATGTTAAGGAATAAGGACATGCTCGTATGAGGATGGAGAAGTATCTAAGATTAACAAGGATAGAGATATGAAAAGAGGGAAAGGAAGACGTAAGAATGAATGTAGAATGAATCAGACGGAGACAGAGATAGAAAAAGAGATAGAGATAGACAGAGAGTGAGAGAGAGAGGGGGGAGGGAGGGAGAGAGAGAGAGAAAGACAGAAAAAAAAGAAAGAAGAATAAGAATAAGAATAAGAATAAGAATAAGAATAAGAATAAGAGAATCGGCGGTGGCGAACGGTAGCTCGACGACTGACAGCACCCGAAGAATTAGTATCTTGTATCTGGCGAAGGGCGCCACAAATCATTTGGGGAGGCTGTCAGGCATACCTTAAGCTCAACGCACAACCAACCATAGTACCATACCTCTCCCTCTCTCTCTCTTTCTCTCTCTCTCTCTCTCTCTCTCTCTCTCTCTCTCTTTCTCTTTCGAAGAAGAAGAAGACAGTGCGCGAAGCGAGCATGCGCGCACTTTCTTCTTCCTATTCCCCTCTTTTCTCTTTCACTGTATATATCCTCTCTCTTTCTCTCTCTCTCTCTCTATCTATCTATCTCTCTTCTCTCTTCTACTCGCTCACTGTCCCTTTTCCTCCCCCCTTCCTCATCCTCCTCCTCCGCCCCCTAACCGTTCCTTTCCTTTCCTTTCCCTTCTCTTTCTCGCTTGGAAAGCGGCGGAGTAAGATCAAAGGGAATACGCGTTGCCTCCTCCACCGCTAATGATATGCGATCTGCTGTCGGGTGCTCCCGAGACCTGGAAGCTCGAGGACATAAAATTTCATAGGACGGAAACGTTCCCCGTTCCTGAAACGAAACGTGCCGCTAAGCTGCAAAACACCCTTGTCAGAGGTGCAAAATATTTATATATATATATGTATGTATGTATATGCGTATGGGATTGAATTAGATATTTCGATATTTCAATTCAAAATATTGAATGCTATTAATTGTATTTTCGAATTCATTTTTTTATTTGTTTTCCTTTCTTTGTGAATGTTATATGCGCGTGTATATGTAATTTTTTGACATGATTTTTGAAATATTATGTGATAGTTACATAGATATGTATATACGTATCGTAAGCGATGGTAAAATATAAGATTGGAAGGTCTTCGTTAACGTTAAGCACATACACACACACGTACATATTATTTATAGAGATATATTGTTTCGAAATAATCTGTATAATATATGTATCGGTGCAAGTGTAGAATTCTCGTTTTATACGTTATAAGTATCTATGATTATTATAATTCAATTGTTATTTTATCGCTTTGTGGGAGAAACGAGAGATTGGTGAATGATATATTCTAAGAATTATATCAAAGAATATTTTTAGTGGAATTATCTATATTTATATATGTCAGGAATATATTGTGAGTATATCAAATATATTCGGAAAATTACGAGTGTGATTAATAATATATAAATTTTTGAAAATAATAATAACGTATGATATTAAAAACTTGATTATTTTATTACTTCGCGAAAAAAATCATAGTTTGGTAAATGACGTATTCCAAAAATACAATTAAATAACATTTTTAATCCTATTAGGTGTATATATTAGATTATATCGTAAATATAAAAAAAAAATATGTATGTACAAAAAATATGTATACAAAATATTAGGAATGCGATTGATACATTATATAAATTTCTAAAAACAATAATATATGTACATAAAGTAGTAAAAACGTTATTACTTTATCACTTTAAGGAAAAATGAGAGACTTATAAATGACGTGTTCTTAGAATAAATTCAAAGAATATTTCTAATAATATTATTAGGTACATATATATATATATATATATATGTATGTATATACTTATATTAGAAATATATTATTAGCATGTAAAATATAGATAAAAAAATATTACGAGTGCTGAATATATCTACGAAATTATAATAATAAGATCAAGTAATAAAAACGATATTATTTTACTCCTTACTGCAAAATTGAAAGCTCGTTAAATGATGTGTAATATTCTAGGAATAAATTCATAGAAAATTTCTAATCGTATTAGGTTTATATATTTAGCATTATGACAGGATAAGGTCTTATAAAGATGCAAAAGGGTATAAATTAAGATACTTTCAGGTTTAATAGGTATATAAAAGGTCTCTCTCTCTCTCTCTCTCTCTCTCTCTCTCTCTCTCACTCTATCTATCTCTCGCTCTCTTCCTCTTATCTCTCTCTCTCTCTTTCTCTTTCAAAGTTATAATCGATAAGGTTTACTTTATGGGTGTTAGAAAACTGTTCTAGAATAGTAATAAAGAGTAAGAGAGTAAGAGAGTAAGTGAGAGGGAGAAAGAGAGAGAGAGAGAGAGAGAGAGAGAGAGAGAGAGAGAGAGAGATCGAAGCTATTGAAAAATCAACGCCATTTCAGTATACGACGTCCGTTTCGTGTCTCTGACAGGAAAGATATCGTTTCCACCAGCTTGGCTCGAGTTTAACGCGCGTACGAGAGAAAATAGAGAGAGAGAGAGAGAGAGAGAGAGAGAGAGAGAGAGAGAGAGAGAGAGAGAAACGCTTTTAGGTAATGATCCATGTATGATCGATAACTCGCTTGGGTCGTCCTGCGGAATAACGTTAACGCGACCGCGTGTTTCTTTCAAACTTTTGATAATGTGAAATAAAAGTTTTCTTTTGAAAAAACTCTTCTACGGTTTGTCGACGCATTGAAATCGTAACATTTAACTGTATGTATATAGATGTAACTTATATATGTATGTATATGTGTATATATATATATATATATATATATACCTTATATATGTATATCTGTATCGCATTAGAGTGAAAAGTACTTAGTTCGCGTAGATCGACATTATCAATTTATCATAAGATTAACTTCGTCGGTAGTTTCCTGAAAGTTTCCCGATCGTGCGTAATCGAGTTAACTCGTTAACGATCGGCTATTATTCTCTTCTCATGGTTAGACAATTCCTTTCTATGGGATTAATGCGATTAATTTTGGAAATTTTCAAAGTATATATATATATATATATATATATATATTATATTTCTCTTGTTTTATTAACAATTATTACATATAAACAGAATAAGCATTTGTATATCCGATATAATTAATTACTTAAAAGATTTAAGAAAGAAAAGATAAAAAAAGTATATATATATATATATATATATATATATATATATATATATATATATATAATTTATATATTATTTACATATTACTTATATATAAACGCGGAATAAATATTGTCAGTTTATTTTCGATAGTAAAATTCAATAACATATATATTCTTTGAAAATATAATATGTACGTACGTATATCCTAACCGATGGGTGGTGGGGGAGGGGTTTGAGAGATCAATCGCTTTGATATTATCCGTATATCTATCTCTAGGTATATGTTTCTTCTTGAATTGGCAGGAGAGAGTATCAAACACCTTCCATATGCCCTTTATGAAAGGCACATCGGGCCACTTTCTAAACGCGATAAAGCGAATACCTTGGGATTCGTATATGTTAAGACGAGTTTCAATATGAAGAAGAGAGAGAGAGAGAGAGAGAGAGAGAGAGAGAGAGAGAGAGAGAGAGAGAGAGAGAGAGAGAGAGAGAAAGAGAGAGAGAGATAGAGACAGATAGAGACAGATATATATATGTGTATATGTATATATATATATATATATATATATATATATATATATATATATATATGTATGTATGTATGTATGTATGTATACACACACACATATGAGAGAGAGAGAGAGAGAAAGGGAGAGAAAAAGGAAGCTGCCAAGTCTCTCGTCCCTTTGATCCATGTTAAGGGCTTGAGGCGGTAATTCGTGCTAGGCAAAGCGATCGAAACGATGGACTTTGTGGCTCGTCACCTATCTCTCTCCCTCTATCTCTCTTTCTCTCTCTCTCTCTCTCTATCTATCTATCTATCTATCTGTATATCTATCTATCTATCTACATATATATATATATCCTTCTGTTCCTTCTCTCTCAACGCTCCATCGGTTTCACGCTAAGGGAGGAAAGCGTAACGATGGATTATATTGGACGGTTTGGGATTATGCGCGCGCCGGAATGCAAATTAAGCCCGTGCCTGGGTACCTTCGAGCTATTCGAGACAGACTGTGAGAGATATATAGAGACGGAGTTATAGAAGCAAAGAGCTTTTGCAAGTTTCTATCGAATTTCTCGTAAATGCGAGTATTTATTACGAGTATGCGATGGATTATCATTTTCAATGGGGATTTTAATTTACTCTCTATCTCTCTCTACTTCTCTCTCTCTCTCTCTCTCACTCTATTTCTCTGTGGCTCTATCTTTCTATCATCTATCTATTTATTTTGTATTTTTATTATATTGCAACGATAACTAATCGTACAGGTAGGAATCGTCGGCTTTAAAATACGATTAGGACTTTATTCTAAAATTGTATACTTTTTGAATATAAACATTTTACATTCGGTATACTCGATATAATTAATTAAATATAAATACTGGTATTAATTCACGGTATACGAATTTTTAATATATATATATATATATATATATATATATATATATATATATATATATATATGTATACACGATTGAATATATATATATATATACGATTAAATATTTATATTATTTATAGATATATATAAACGATTGATTAACGACGATCGTGTACGTCCTTCTAATAAGACGATTCGTATATGGAAAAAAGAAATGTCGGTCGGTACGCTTAAAAAAAATTTCATTTATTGAACGGCGTTAAGTCTTTTCTTTCACTTTTTTTCTTTTGGCAGGTGGCGGTGAAGATAATCGATACCCAACACGGCCGGGAAGATTACGTAATGAAGAATTTAACTCGCGAGGCAAAGCTATTATCGATGTTGCAACATCCGAGCATCGTTAGACTCTACGAAACGATTCAGGTGATTGGGTATTTATAAACAAGAAAAAAATAAAAAATATAAAAATATAAAAATAAAAAAGAATACTTTTTTTTGCCACAATTAACCCGTTTACGGTGTTAACGTAACTGAGCGTACTGTGATATAGACGTAAATCATCGGATCAGGTGTTGCAAAACTTTCAAGACCCTTCCATCTTTCTTCGATCTTTTTCGCCTTCATCCTTCTCTCTCTCTCTCTCTCTCTCTCTCTCTCTCTCTCTCCCTCTCACTCTCTTTATTTCTTTCTATATCTTTCTATCTCTTTCTATCTCGTCAGAACTCTATGACAAATCGGTAACCTCCTAAAATTTTGCCAGCCACGGAGCCAGTTAACGCCACCCAAGAGGGATGATCCATCTTTCTGGCTTTAATTAAACGTGCCATTTAACTGAATTTATAAACCTCTCGGGGGTTTAAAGGGAGAATTCAAAATGGGAAAACACAGGCACGCACGCACTCAATCGCGCACGCACGCACACAAACACGCACACTTTTCATCGTCGCGAGCAAAAGGCGATCGCTACATTTATTTGTTAATTACAATATATATATATATATATATATATATATATATATATATATATAAACGTAAAACGGATGTTGCGAACCATTCGTTCGTTCTCTTTTTCTTCTTTTTTGTTTATACTATCGTGGAAAGCATATTTGTTTCGTTCGAATGAACCGATCGAATCAATCGATATGTCTCTTCAATTCGTACGTATCAATCGATATCTTTTTAATTCGGACGTAGAAACGTTCTCGCATTAAATCTTCCTCTTCTTTTTATTCTTCTTCCTCCTCTTCTTCTTATTCTTCTTCATCCTTTTCTTCTTCTTCTTCTTCGGGGACGCGTTAAAATGTCGACCTGAGTTAGTCGTTTAAATTGTAATAACGCGTTACAAACCTATGTATGTAATAACTATGTACGCAGTGTAGTATACATATAATCCGCCGATGTGTACCTGCAAATCGAGTTACTTTGACGTTCGCGAGCGTGCGTGCGGATTCGTGCGCGCGCGCGAATGCTCGCGTTAATTAAGTCACCATTCGCTTCCTGCTTCTCTTCTTCACCGTTTAAATAGAGTAATGATATTCGAGAGGGCCGACGCGCGACGGTAATTACGATCAAGAACCTGTTTTCTAACTACCGTTTAAAGCTACTCATCCTCTCCATGGTACCTCCTCTCACGCACAGCTTCCGACGTTTTTTTTTCTTCCTTCTCATCTTTTCTTTCCTTTTGTTTTCTTTTTTTTCTTTTCTTTCTTTCATTTGTATATATATTTTTTAGTCACATCGATCAAGTAACTTGCAAAACTCTTTCTCTTTCTATCCATTTCTGTCTCTCTCTCTCTCTCTCTTTTCTTTTATTATCTTTCTACGATTACATTCCACCTTAGAATCTAATCCTGTATATTTTACCATGAATTACAGGTTTATGTTAGAGAAAATAAATGCAAAATTATTCTGTATAATTAAAGTCAACGAATCCATCGATTCTTTGAACTTTGAAGTTACTACACGGTCATTTATAGTGTTTATTTGGATTCTATAAGTTCTATGTTTCGTTTCTCTTATCTTTTTTTTTCTTTGTTTTTATTTTATTCCTTTTCTCGGCAAAAAATCAATTCTTCGCTCGTCAATCGCGAAAGATTCATTTTTGTCGGATAAAAAGAAAAAAAGCAATATGCGTGTAATGGAAAATTTATGTTTGGCATAGTATATTTATATTATTCTTATTCCATAACATTCTGACGATATAAATATTACGTATAAATTTATCATTGGATAGAATATCTTTATTTAGATTAAAAGACCGATCGACACATTATACGTATGTACATTTATCCTTATAATAATAATAAAAGAGAAAGAGAGAAAGAGAGAGAGAGAGAGTAAATAATAAATATATCACAAACACATAATGCGATACTTTTTTTAATTATAATAAACTAAATATTTGATAATAACGCGAATATGCTCGCAAATAAGGAAATATGTCCGATATAAATTTATCAAGGTTCATAATTGAATTATTATTCTCACTGTAACGCGACCCTTCCAAATATCCCATAAGAAGGGCTCGAGAAATAATTAAGAAACTTTTCGCTTCCAAATATCTCGGCGATTATCTCAGCGATTTATCAAAAAAAAAAAAAAAAAAAAGAAAAGGGAAAGAAAAAAGAAAAAAGACCATAATGAAGAAAGAAAAGAAAACCATAAAGAAGAAAGACGAAGAAGATCGGAGAAAGGAAAGAAATAATGAAAAACAAAAAAATGAAAACGAACGAATAGTTCGCATCATCCGTTGCGTTCATTTTCGAGATACGAAAGGTAAAAAGATATGAAAGATATTCATTTCGAGTAGAGGTGATCATAATTATCCTCTAAAAGTTTTTACACGTAGGACGTAGACGATACGAAATGAACGTCGAAACGGGTGTGGCGGTACGTTGGCAACTGCATTTTTGCACACGAGTAGAATCCGACGAAGAGAGAGAGAGAGAGAGAGAGAGAGAGAGAGAGAGAAAGAGAGAGGGAGAGAGAAAGAGAGAAAGAGAGAGATGTAATAGAAGGAGGGGGATTTAGAAACAGGCCTTTTTATCGCGAGCTCAGAGGGCGAAAGACCGTGAGCGGTGTTCGTTATCCATGGGCGCTGCCGCGGCTGTCGCAAACCGGGCTTGCAATTCGTTCGTTCCTCTGGTATAAGGGCTAAGCGCATTGTTTGACCGCGCTGCAGCGAACCTCGCGGAAATTACCTCCGTAATTAAAAGAATATTCCAACCCCTTGCTCGTTGCGGGTGCAAAGGGTGCCAAGCCTCCTTTTCCCCCTCTCTCTCTCTCTCTTTCTCTCTCTCTCTCTCTCTCTCTCCCTTTCTATTTTACATTACACATTCACTTACTCTCTCTTTTACGTATACGTTCTCTATCTCTCTATCACTTACTAATACAGACACATATATACGCAGATACACACTCTCTTTCTCTCTTTCTCTTTCTCTAATATAAGCATATACGTAATCTTTCCTTCTCTCTCTCTCTCTCTCTCTCCCTCTCTATTTCTCTCTCTCTCTCTCTCTCTCTCTCTCTCTCTCTCTCTCTCTCTCTATCTTTCTCTCTGTCATTCTCTGTCTCTCTTGCTCGTGAACTTCGATGGAAACCCTTTCGACGAGTAACAACCCCTGCTCGTACTACCCTGGGAAGCTACATCTGCCGCTACCCTGAAAGTCGAGGGTCCAATAGTGAAAGAGAAAGATAGAAAGAGAGAGAGAGAGAGAGAGAGAGAGAGAGGGAGTGAGTGAGTGAGTGAGTGAGTGGAAGGAAAGAGTAAAGAGAAAAAAGCTGCCTCGTGAGCTCTTTCATTCGGAAGGGGTCAAAAGGTGAAGGAGGATGAGGTGAGAGAACGAGCGAATGAACGAATGAATGAGAGAGAGAGAGAGAGAGAGAGAGAGAGAGAGAGAGAGAATAAGAGAGGAGAGGAGATGGGAGGGGGATGAGAAAGATCGGGTGCAAAGCAGTAGAGATTAAAAAAGCAAGCGCGTACTACACACGCAGCATGGTTAATAACGACAGTGAAAACGCTTCTATGTTGAATCGGGCTTGTCAACCCGTAGTACGAATTCGAAGTGTCATTACCGGCCCATCTTTGCCTCATCTTACGGATGCCTGCTCGTACAAACTCCATGCTCGTAACGTGCATTTTTACAATGGACCTTTCTAATTAAGCTCACTGTACATCCCGTGTTAATGTGTGTTCGTCCGTGCGTGTGTTATTTTTTTTTTTTTTAATATACATACACACATGTACAAATATTTGTATATATGTATATATGTATGTATGTACGTCAGAATTAAAGTCTCCGTATGGTTATGTCTCCTTTTTTTTATATTTCTTTCTTCCTTTTTTTAATTTTTGCATATCTATGTACGTGCGCTTTTCTCTACGTAACTCCCTCTATATCTGACAGAAATGTTTTCTTTTATCATGCTATTAAAGAAATAATTATATTATGTTAATAATGACATGTATTCAGAATAATACGTATTATTCTGAATTACGTATTATTCTGGTTACAATTTTTAGACGAATATTTTTGAAATTATAAATTAATACGTTCATCCAATTTATTATTATTATTATTGTTGTTGTTGTTGTTGTTGTTGTTGTTGTTGTTTTTTATATTTATTTTTGATATTACAGATCTAAAATAATAAATGTATCGTCATTGATTTATTTTCGTTTTAACTTATAGTTCGCACATAATGAAATGTCGATTAATAATTGTTATCATGTAGTAATTTTGTTTATATAAATTAATATGTTTATCATACACTTTAATACATATATACATTTGGCATACATATATAGAAATACGAATTATAACTTTTTACTTTCAATTATACAATTTATTATTTACGGAAATTTTCGAAATATCATTCAATCTGTTCTACGTATATTAAAACGAGGTTCGTCTACGCGTTTAGACAAAAAAAGAAAAGAAATCATTACGAGATAGACGATATTTACATTACTTCTCGATAATACTTCATTAAAAATGAAATTTTTCAAAGATTATTTTACAAGCACAGTATAACTTTTCTAATGCTTATAAAGCGTTTGAAAAATTTCATTTCTCTTGGCTGTCTGTCAATTCATTTTTTTTCAGAAAGAAAATAGATTATAGAGATAGAGATAGAGATAGAGATAGAGACGGAGATAAAAAGAGATTAATGATCAACGTCTATAGAAAAATTCTCTTCAATGTTGGATTATTCGTCAAATGAAATTCCTGATGAATGCGAACGTCAATGTTATTCGCCGAGATAGGTAATTCAATATTCCGAGGGTAATATAACGCAAACTCGACAGGATTCTGGACAGGGAGGTCAGTTTCCGAAAATTAATTAGATCTCGTCGACGTTCTATGCCCTTAGGCGTCTATCGATGGAACGTAACACACGTTGAAATTGGAGAAAAACGAGGAAAACGAGAGGAAGGGAAGATCAAACGATTCGATGGGATATAACAAAAAAGAAAAAAAAAAAGAAAGAAAAAAGAACACGAAACAAAACAAAACAAATATATATATATATATATATATATATATATATATATATATATCACGTGTTACACGATAAAAAACAGAATGCGCGTATAACTTTTTTTTCTTTTCTATTTTCTCTTTTTTTTTTATTTTCTTTCCTTTGTTAAATTGAAGAAGATCTATATTTCTCGATTTCATCTAAATAAATATCTATCACATTTTTACGTATCGTAATCTTTATTACAAGAGATACAAATCGTTCGGAGTTCTCTCTCTCTCTCTCTCTCTCTCTCTCTCTCTCTCTCTCTCTCTCGTTTCTTTGATATTCATTTTTGGATCCTTTGTAGCATCTGTGACTGCATAAAACGCGCAAGATATACACATTTTTTCGTCCTTTCTAGTTTCATTTGAGAGCGATCGGTAACGATATCTCTCTACCATAAGCTGGAGTCTTGGAAATAGATATTATACGAGTTAACGAAAAAAGGAAAAAAAAGAAAATAAACGAAGCGAAGAAAGTATAAATAATGTTTTATATAAAGAAGAGATACGATAAATATTCATTATCCAATCACTATGATGACGATGACGATGACGATGACGATGATGATGATAATGATCTGTATGCACTTAAGCACACGCATGAACGATAACATAAATAAATAAAAATATATATATTTCTTTTATTTTTTATTTTTATTATTAACAATTTTATACGATAAACGTACGCACTAACTTAAGTTTAATTCTAATCAAATTTAATTCTAATTTAACGTAGGTAAAAGAAATTTGTTAAGTATTAATATCGTTCGTTGGTAATATTGATAAATATCATTATTATTATTATTATTATCATCATTATCATCATCATTATCATCATCATCATCATTATCATTATCATTATCACTATCACTATCATTATTATTATTATTATTATTATTATTATTATTATTATTATTATTATTATTATTGTTATTGTTATTATTATTATTGTTATTATTATTATTATTATTATTATTATTATTATTATTATTATTATTATTATTATTATTATTATACAAAAGTCCTGTCGTTAGTCGTTCAACAAACGACCCAATTTTCAATCGTATGACTTAATGCCGTTTACGATATTGCGAGTCGATTCATCAAACGAGATTGTCGAGTCTGTTTTATCCGAAAGAACGAGCACGGCACGATCGATCATTCTGATAAAAGGTAGGGAAAACAATAACGCCTGCGTTTTCGTCTCGAGTAATTTTTTGTTGAAAAACAAAATCGAATATTTTCAAAATAATCATTGTTTAAAAAAAAAGAAAGAACAAAAAAAATACAGAAAGAAAAAAGGTGGTGACGGTAGGTGGTCGGGGGTGGAAGAAGGTGCAAAGGGAAGGACAATAAGACACTAAACGCATTACACTTTTGCAATTATCATTACGTCGTCATAATTATCACTTAAAATCTATAACTTTTATATCGTAGTTAGATTTAATAGACACGATATATGATATTCTTCCTTAGACAAAATCGATATAATTTATTAAAAGGATTTTAATAAAAATATACCTGTGTATGATACATAAACGGATATCGAACGTCTTAAAATAAATTTACTTCTTTAAATTACAAAAATGCACAATACAAAATCATATTATTATGTAGATTATCGTCGACCGTATAAACAACGTGTTACAAAATTACTTGTATTGTATCATAATTTCCATTTTCTTTTTCTTTTTCTTTTTATTCCTTTCTTATTATAAAAAGAGATACATCTATAATGTACGCACGAATCCGGATATAATCCGTGTATATAAATTTTTTTCTTTTTTTTTTTTGAATCTCCTTTATCGTTGGATATGTTTCGCTGGCGATGTAATAAAAAAAGAAAAAAAAAAGGAAAAAAGAATGGATCGGACACACTTGAAAATTGACAAATTTGAGATGATTGGTTATAAATAATTTGTCAAAATCCGTTCGGCCTGACTACTCGAAAACAATAAAAGGAGAGCTATTTGTTCATCCCTTTTAAAAAGTTATTCGATAATGACCAGTATTCTTCGATAAAGGTACAATGACGCGAGGGTGTTTCATTCTCATCGGGATCGCGGCGGGTTTAATCGGATTATGTCGAAACCGTAAGATATATGACCCTCGTATACGATTCAATTTCTGTCCATAAATTTTATCCGCTCGATTTAAATGGCACGCACGCGAGTACGAGCTTCACTGAAGTACCCAGAATCCTGTAGGAGAAAATATCGTTCTCTCTCTCTCTCTCTCTCTCTCTCTCTCTCTCCATCTTTCTATCTATCTCTCTATCTCTCTTTCTCTTTTTCTCTTTCTCGGCACATATGCGAAAGATGTGCCGTCTTTTCTCGGCTGAACGCCGAAAGGAAGAAAAAAAGAAAAAAAGAAAAAAAAACGTCTTCGTGAAACTTGCCAAAATAGAAAAATGTATGAAGTATATACTTGCCAAATGGAATAAGAGATCGCTCTCTGTACGGTGAAATTGACTTTCTAATGAGAGAAAGAGAGAAAGAGAGAGAGGAGGGAGAGAGAGAGAGAGAAAGAGTATCGTAAGCCAACATTTCATTCCTCCCTAGCATCCTTCTTATCACTTTTTATCGAATGTATCGAGAAAGTGGGCGGACTCGAGGATACGTATCTTCCTGATTATATTATACGTCCGAATGGATTGAAATTAACTATTCCTAAACTTTTTATATCCTTTGTCGTTGAAGTCGTCGAGAACGGAGGAAACATTTGAAAGATCTAATCTATTTTAATCTACAATGTGTGTGTGTGTGTGTGTGAGTATACCTAAATCTATTTTATTATTCTTAATTCTTGATTATATAAAGGAACAGAAAACGTATTTGTTCTTTTTCCAATTCTTATTAAAAATCACGTTATTATGAACGCAGACACACACACATTATTTTTCTGTATTACGATCGTATGATATTACGAACTGAACGTATTTTATGTTTCAATTATCATTGAAAATTAAACGTTGAGAATTAAAAATAGGAAAGAATTAATCCGCGTCATTGTTTATGTCCGAATAATAACGAAGAAGATAATCACACGTTGTATATGTATTGTGTACAGAGGAAAAAATGAAGAAAAAAAGTAAAGAGAGAGAGAGAGAGAGAGAGAGAGAGAGAGAGAGAGAGAGAGAGAGAGAGAGATAATTATAATAAAAAATTATCTTAAAAGTAGTAATTACACAGTCCCGTACAATTTCTTTTCCTTCCGACGATTAATGTTGACTAAAAAAGAAAAAAAAAACAAAAAAAGAGAAAAGAATTTTCATATCGTTCGCGTTACCGTTCCAAACCTGTCGGAAAGTAAGCTCCTCGTGAAACGTCAACGCCATAGTTAATTTGTGTAACATGTTCACAGTACGGATCTGTGTACTACCTCGTGATGGAACTTGCAACCGGTGGCGACCTGTGCACCCACATTAAGCAACAACCAAGCGGCATGCTCGATGAGATGACCGCCAAGCTCTACGCCAGACAGCTGGTCGGTGCGTTGAAACACATGCACTCCAGGGGAATCGTTCATCGGTGAGTCGGCAAAGAGAATTATTTATCATCTAGCAACGTTATATCTACGTTATACACGAATTCATATACCTATATTAGTATGTACGTATGTATGTGTGCGGGTGGATGGGTGTGTGCGTGTGTATACGTATATGTGTATATGTGTATGTATATGTATATTCCCATCCTTGAATCATAATCCCGTTTTGATGTACCACCGTTAGTCCTCCTCTATCCTATTTCGAGTTACTGATCAAATATTTAATTCTTCGGTCTGACGCATCGTCTAGCCTTTTCCATGTACTTATATACATCTACATATATATATATATATATATATATATATATATATATATATATATATATATGTACGTATGTATTTATGTATGTATGTATGTATGTATGTATGTATGTATGTATGTATGTATGCATCCATCATCGTTCTATCTCCTCATAATTTCACATATCATTCATATAGGAATATCTTTGAAAATTAAAGATTTTAACATGTTTTCTTATTGTCGATTTTTACTTTATTCATTAAATTATTCAATATTGATATATTGGGAATCATTATTTTAAAGAAGAAATTGTATAGTTATGTATGTATGTGATCGATCATTCGCATCACGAATTTAATTTAAAATATTCACAAGAAATTTTCTCTTATATTTTTACATTAAGTGATTATTGAACAATTTTTCATAGAAAGAACTCAGGAATGGTTAACAATAATATTAAACAATAATAATAATAATAGTAATAATAATAATAATAAAAAGTTATACGAGATAATATAAAAAGATATCATACTATAATAAATATTTAAAACGTAATTTGAATTTTAACAAATATATATGATAAGAGTAATTGTAAAAATAAATAAATAAAAATAATAGTAATAATAATAAAAATAATAATAGTAATATAAAGTGATAAGAGACGGTACAAAGTAATATAATATCGAAATGAAATGCTTTCTATGTTGAGTTTGAAAACTCAAGAAGAGAGGTAATGTAGTTGACGGTTTATATACATACGTGGGACGATTACCCACGCAGTGTCAAACACCCAGACGAAGGTGTAAACTATGTGCGAGTATAAAAGATGCAACGTGAGTTTCGTATCTCTCTATGTATATATTTTCAAAACCAACTACATTTTAACGACCATTAATTACGGTACGTGATGCTCTGAGAAAACAGTTTATTACTCTGAGAAGTAGCATATTCGTTTTCATGAACATAGTTAGTCCTAGTGACACGTAGGAAACGTACGTAATCGGTCATTACCATACTCTACCAACTACTATATATATATATATATATATATATATATATATATATATATATATATATATATATATATATATATATAATATATATATATAATATATATACATACGTAAGTATATATATACATGTGTGTGTGTGTGTGTGTGTATGATACTTTGCGAACAGCTGCCACTCGTCTTGATATCTTCTCTTTTACGAAGACCTTTTTATTGAATATTATTAGATAATAAACGATTTATAAGAAAAGAGAAAATTTATTTTTCCTCGAGTATCGAATGAAATTGAAGATCGGATTTTTATTTATTTATTCATTTTTTGTCACGAGTATAAGAAAAAAAGGATCGATCAAATACGTTAATAAATTCTAATTATTTTATTAATCGTATATTAGTAATCAATGTAGTATCGCAAAAGGCGATTTTAATCGCGTAATACTTATTCATGTTATGTCAATCTGAAAAGTAATAAATAATTATGTACAAATGTAGATCAATTATGAAGAATATGTAAAGATTACTTAATTCATATATATGTATATATATTTATTTATTTATTTATTTATTCATTTATTTTTAGTTTTCTTCACTTGATAATGTTTATCAATATTTTATTTCTAACAAGACTAATAATATAATATATATTCACGTTAAATATTAAAAATCGTTCATTCTATCATTTCATTAATTAACAATACGAATTTAATAATCGGTATCGCATCAAACGTATTCCTTGATTCCTGTTCAGCGATATATTTCTTGTTTGTTGGATTAAAAAGAAAAAAGAAAAGAAAAAGACATGCGTTGTGTATAAAAAATTCACGTTTAAACACAATTTATTACAATGATCGTTCTTCGAGATATATTCTTCGGAGTTTAAAGAAAAAAGTAAAAAGAAATGAAAAAAAAAAAATAAGAAAGAAAAGGAGATAGAAAGAGAGAGAGAGAGAGAGAGAGAGAGAGAGAGAGAGAGACAGAGAGAACAAAAAAATGCAAGAAAAGGAATAGAGAAAAAAGAAGGTAAAAGAATTGACGAAAAAGACGGTAAGAGGGAAATTTTTCAGGGGCGTTTATGAAACACCGGTGAGGGGCTCCAAGTTGTTGCCTTTGCAACGAACGATCCCGTAATAAAGGGAAACACGTGACGCCCGAACGAGGCCGAGAGTTGAACAACGTCGCCGCCGTCGCGCCGTTCAAAAGAGATTTGCGAATATAAAGCAGGCAACACACAATATGCGATACACCCGTCGGTAGTTTGCTTCCGCGTCAAAAGTGCAAACTCTCAATCTCGGATGATGGTGATAGATCGTCTGTCTCACGTTCAAAACTCGGTGAGGGTTGTGTGTCAGAGTTTTAAGAAAAGAAAAAAAAAATTATCGCGAACGATATCGGGCCTTTCCCCCCTCATCCTTTCCCCTCCCCTCCTCGCCCTTGCCTTCCTGCCATCACTCGCAGTATATTTTTTATTCGCACGAAAAGATCGTTTCTAAGAATTATTTTTAAAAAATGATCGGAGTGGAAAGAATTATTTTTTAGTAATATAAATAATAATATTTAGTAATATAAATAAAAATTATTATTAGTAAATAATTATTATTTCCACCTCGATAATAACTTTTACATTTTTAATAATACATATTGTGTATATATATATATATATATATATATATATATATATATATATATATATGTATGTATGTATATATTATTAGTAAGTTGTGGTCGATAATTTTATAATAAAAATATTAATCTCCGATGTCAATGATACGAATAATGTCGTATATGAATTATCATAACATTTCTTTTTATATTAAGAATAATATTGATCATAATAGTAGTCGCTCTTTTTTTCTGTTCTAAATCATAACATATGTATGTATCTATGTATATGTTTCTTTTTGTTTTGTATATAAAAATAAGAATTTCGGCAAGAAACGTATTATTATTGGGACGTTTTGTTTACATTTCTCAATGTGCAATCACCAAAACCGTGATCTCTGTCAGATCACAAAAAACCTTTCGTATACTTTGCTTTTAATTCACGTCCTTAAAGTTACAAAAATGATCTTGAACGAACATTAATCTCGACAATTGATCGTTGTTTCGCAAAAAAAGAAAAAGAAATAGAAGACGTATGAATTGTTCAAAATACACGCGAGAACCATCGAACGGCATATTATTCGACAAGAAAAGAAAAGCGAAGAAATTGGAGAGAATGAAGTTTTCTGAAGAGAAAAGAAAATAAAGAAAAAAAAAATACCAAAAATACGAATTTAATGTGTCGCTAAAGTACCGAAAAAAAAAGAAAGGTAGAAAGGAAAAGAAAAGTAAAGAAGAAAAGAAAAAAAAAATTTTTTCGATATAATATCATAAATATATAATATCATAAGTATGATATATATATATATATATATATATATATATATATATATATATATATATATATATATATATATGAGCGGTTAATTTTGAAAGTGGAGCAAGTTCATTTCAATATTATTACTAGAAAACATAAATAAAAGCATGAATTTTACGTTAATTTGTAATAATGATTAGCTTCAACTATTTTATCCACAGAAATGACTTACTCCACTTTCAAAATCAACGGCTCGTATATATATACATACATACATACATACATACATAAATAAATACATACATACATAAATACATATATACATAAATATATATATATATATATATATATATATATATATATATATATATATATATATATACATATCAAAGATCGTTTAATCTGACACGATGACTATCAACCCCCTTTAGGGAATCGGTCTTTATATATCATCCAGTACGTATTCTCGCACTTTACTTCCCGAATTACGAAATTCAAAGGAAACATTCTCGAGTCGTGAAATCGGATATCCTTCGTACGAAATAGAAACGTCCCGTAGCCACCCTTCAAGGAGTTTCCTCTATATCGCGAAGGACTCGCGTCCGAGCTGATCCAGATTAGAAGGGACCTCTTGATATTTTTCTATTCCTATACACGAGTATGGCTTTCAAAGAATATATATATATATATATATATATATATATATATATATATATATATATATATATATTCTATACAGTATCTCTTTCTCTCTTTTTCATCCTTTGTAAGGACCAGTCAGTACCTCTTATGAGGATACGCAGCCAATATCCTGATCCTCGGTAGGCGGATAATTGATCCGTACTTTTCCCTCGTTCGGTTCAACTTCGTCGTTTTCACGTAGACCGGCGATAATTCTCCTTCTCTTTCTGTCTGTTTCTCTCTCTCTGTCTGTCTCTCTCTCTCTCTCTCTCTCTCTCTCTCTCTCTCTCTCTCTCTCTCTCTATTTTTCTCTCTATGTTCTCTCTTTCTTCCTCTTTCTATATCTCTGTACTTTCCTTCTTTTTCTCTCTAGTTCTCTCTAATTTTCTCTCTCCTTTTCTCTTTCTATATCTCTATATTTCCCTTCTTTTCTCTCTCTCTCTCTCTCTCTCTCTATCTATCTATCTATCTATATATCTATCTCATTCTCATTCTCATTCTCTTTACTCGTAGAACTTTTTTTTTGCGAGTGCATGTAAGAACGACGAAGAAGAGAAAGAAGAATAAAAACGAAAGATAGAAGAAAGGAAGAGAATAAGGAAAGTAGGAAGGAAGGAAGGAAGGAAGGAAGGAAGTGAAAAGGGGAAAAAAGGAAGAAGCTTTGTCCTTTGCTGAGCTTAGCCCTCTTCCATCGTAAAGGACCGTACCGAATATCTTGAACCTTTCGTTTTAATTCCAACGAACGCCTCCGGTTTGCTCTTCTATTATTTGTCGGACAAAGCGAACGCTGCTACTCCTCGATGCCCAAGGGTATCGACTTCCGGCGAATCTCGAACGAACCGAGATTACAGTTTTCCGATATATGCTCTTGCTCTCTCTCTTCTTCTCTCTCTCCCTCTCTCTCTCTCTTACCCATACATACACTCTCTCTCTCACTCTCTCTCTTTCTCATTCTTTCTTTCTTTCTTTCTTTCTTTCTTCTCGGTCTTTCGGTTTCTTTGCGAGTACAACCAAGAGAAGTTTATCGGGTCTTTATGAACTACAAAAAGGAAGAAGGAGCTCTTTGAGAAAGTGGAAAAGTCGGAAGTTGGCCGAACAAATGTTATAACAGACGTAGTTTTACTTTCCGAGAAAAATGTTCACGACGATTCCTGGGACTTCTTACGTTTTCATTGTACTTTCGGGAAAGACGATATAAATCATAGTTTTTTTTCTTTTCTCCATTTTAACTTTTCTTTTCTTTTTTTTTAATTTATCTTTAAGATAATCCTCGTGAAGTGGAAATCCACTTAATGGCACATAAATTAACATATACATATATATATATATATATATATATATATATATATATATATATATATATATTAAAATTTGTTTCTATTGAATTTTTGTTTGTTAATAATTATAGTCCTACACGATGCTCTTCGACAAGTCTTTCTTATCTAGTTGTTAATTAATAAAAAAAAGAAAGTAAATTTCAACATAATAAATCGGTTTTTAATTAATCAACGACACTATCTCTTCCTTTCCTTTTCTTAATGTTCCATTAAACGCCAATGAAAATAAAAAATATATATATACATACATATATATATATATATATATATATATATATATATATATATAACGAATTAAAATCGATTATAACTATCAATTTAAATATCTAAACAGGACAAATAGAAAATTATTTGAATAGAATTAACATATTCGTATTCTATTGATTTCATACTAACATATGTATTATCTATATACATACGCGAGTTTTTATAAAAAGAAAAAAAAATATCAAATATCAAATAGATACGATAAGTGTGTTTGAAAAAGATTTAAAAAATAAAAATAAAAGGAGGAAGAAAAAATTAATACAAAATTCAGATGAATTTTATCACATACATACACACACACACATAAACTATTCAAATTAATTAATTAATACATCCTTCTTGTGCTTAATTACATATCAAAAGAGAAAATGCATATGTAGAGAAAGAAATAATAGGAAACATCGGAAGTAAGAAAAATAACAATTCCAGACGAAAAGTTTGTACCGTTATGATTTAGGATAAGTCAGTCGTTTCAACGTCTTTCACTTAGGTTTACATCTAAGCATGGGAAAAAAAGTGGAAGAAATAAGATGATGGAAAAGAGAGAGAAAGAGAGAGAGAGAGAGAGAGAGAGAAGCAAAAGAGAGAGAAAAATTATAACATCGCAAAGTATCTATCTCGCTAGACGTTAATGGGCACGAGCACTCAGATTACTCACCAAAGTACAGTACTTACGCCTCTGTATATCCTTCTATGCCGTTATAAGTTAGAAACACATACATACACAGAGGAAACACACAGAGAACACATAGAAAGCACACAACGCTGTCTTCTTCGGTCCAAACTGCTTCCTCCGCTAATCAGGTTTACGACTGCTTAATTGGCTCCGTTGAAGCACTCGCGCGAGCGCGCGCATTCAACCAACGACCTTGACCCCGAGGAATGTCCCTTATTTTCATTATATTCTAAAGATCCTAAGCTTGTACGAAATATTTCCTATCCTCTTCCCGTTGAATTTGTTAGGTTTAATTAATATCATGTTTTACTATCAATTTGTCGTTTAATTTGAAGAAATAATTTAGTTTAAGTAGAGGGGAAAAAGAGAAGAAACAAAAAAGATAAAGTATAAATAAATACATATACGTTACTTTGATATATAAAGATAATTCAAAGAGTGTATATATATATATATATATGTATATATGTAACTGTAGTTAAGATTTGTAATTTATAATAATTATAAATTATTTATATCTCTCGCGTTAGGAAGATTTCGCTCATCACGCTTCGACGTTTACTCTAATACGATCTAAACGTTAGTGATACGAGTCAAACATCTCCTTTTGTCAAAGTCACGTGATAAATTAAAGAAAGAAAGAAAAAGGAAAGAGATTGAACGAGACATCAGAAGAAATGAAAACAAAATAGAGGTTCACATTGACACACGATAACGAAAGATAAACATTTGATCAAAATATTTCTCCGTTCGTTCTTTCATAATGATCATCACGAAGATTTATGTAGATGATATTAGATCTAATAATATTAAATTAATATACTGATGGTTAACACTTTGATGTCGGTATCTTTCTTAAATAATAACTAACATTGATACAGACCTCTTTTTTAAATAACAACAGATATAGTAAAAAAAAATTATAGGGAAAAATCTTCTTTTTCTTACACGTAAAGTTTGACGAATAAATAATTAATTAACGATAGGACAGATATTGAATAAATTTTATTTGCGACATAATAATAAGGTTCTCCTTAAAACGTTAAAAAACTATTTACAATCGACGGTTAATTAACTTTTTAATAAAAAAGAAAGGAATGAATAACATGCCCCAATGGCATTGTCCAATTAGAGAAAGAAGAAATTTATTTCACCGCGATAAAATTAAATTTACTTTCAATGATTTTAAAGTTGATTGAACAAAGACTTTTTTAAAATTTCTTTTTTATCATTTGTTCGAAACATTTCTTTTAAATTATCCAATTTTAAATAGACTAATAAACGTCACTGAAACAATCACTTTTCGTACACTCAACTACACGAAACGCAAAATTCGTTAATAATAATTACTAAATATAATATTAATTATTAAATATCAATTTAAATAATTTTCGATAGAATTCCCTTCATATTTTCTTTTTTTCTTTCCCCCCTGGAAAGAACGAATGATCGCAGAAATTGTAATATAAATTATTTCCATCGTTTTTCTTCGTTAATTCTTCATTAATTAAAGATACTACAACTGTACGAATAAAAATGAATCATCGTCGTCTTTTTAACCGTAAGATAGATCGATATATCGATCATAGTCTATATTTAAAAGATAGATAAAAGAAATTATAATGATATATATACATACATATATATATATATATATATATATATATATATATATATATATATATATATAATTAGAAAAAACAAGATAGTTCATGCATATAATAGGAATGCGAATAGAATTATCTTAGAAATTCTTTCGAAAGGAATTTTTTCAGAGAAGATAATAATAAGAGATAAAGTCGGAAACTTGGATCTTCATAGTCTTCCTGTTACAAGAGATTGCTTCGAAATTT
>OU427010.1:1131768-1256768 GCA_911387935.1 Dolichovespula saxonica
AGAGAGAGAGGCAAAGAGAGAGAAAGAGAGAGAGAAAGAGAGAGAAAGAGAAAGACGGAATGACAGATAGAAAAAGGACAGAAAGATACCTTTTTTCTTACTTTTTTTTTTTTAACCAAGTTTTTCTCGTCTCCCTTCTTTCGTACTATACCGGATGGTCGCGATGTTCGATGTGGTAGAGTAATTTGAGGGGAACCTAATCAAGATCCACTCGATAGGGTAGGTATAGTTCTCCGATCTACGGATAAATGCATCGCTTACCAAGCCCTGCTAAATCACTAGCTGTTAATCGTCGACAGCCCGTATCTTTCCTTTTCTCTCTCTATCTCTCTCTTTCTCTTCTTCTCTTTCTCTTTATCTCTCTCTCTCTCTCTCTCTCTCTCTCTCTCTCCCTTTCTATCTCTTTTTCTCTTTATCTTTATCTTCCCCCCCCCCTCTCTCTCTCTCTCTCTCTCTCTCTCTCTAATAACCATTTTCCCCTGCAATTATTTTTACGCGGGTAGCTTTTACAATCGCAATCGTCTGCTGAAATGCATCGACTTTAATCGCCCACTTCCGTTTGATATCGTCTATCCTTTCACACGTTAATGCGACTACTAACGTTCTTTCTAATGAGCGTTCATAAGTATCGTTTATATCGCGTACACGTAAACAAGAAAATTATTCTTCTTATATTGGCAAAATAAAAAAAGAGATCTAAAAAATAAAGAAGAAACAGGGGAAATAGGAACAAAATAATTCTCTTTTTTTTCTTTTTTTTTTTTTTTTAATCCTTCGATAGATCCAATTTGAGCTAATTGCAAAATTGACGAATTATTTAACGGATTATGTGTGTATTTATTTATTTAATCGTATCGATTAAAGACATATCCTTGACTGATATTACTCGCAACAATACTTTCGGTTTTCTAATCAGCATTTATGTTTCGTATATCGTATAAAAGAAAAAAAAAATAGTGAAACAGTTAATAAATAACAATAATGAAACGGTCTTGATTTAACAGGATGGAAAAAATTTGTCGATAGACTTTGTTCGAACAATAAAAAAAAAAAAAAGAAAAATTTTACGTTTACTTGACGAACTCCGTGTGCAGCGATTTATTTCTTATATAAAAAAAAGAATCAAATAAAAAGACGACAAAGATACGCAATAGAGAATCAAAAAAAAATTTTGTTCTTATATCTTTCAATACACTTTATTAGGACTATTTGCAAAATTCACGAATTATTTAACGAACTACGTGTATAGTTATTTATTTCTTATATATTTACCTTATACACACACACACGCATACCCTATTTGTTTCTTATATATTTACATCTTATATATTACATTTCTCATATTAAGGATATACTAAACCAATATTATTACTAATAATTTTTTAACCATCTAATAAACACAACCCTCACAAAACCCTCACCTACATAAATAATAATACACTTATTCTTTCTAGATTAGCAAAACAAAAATGTTAAAAAGAAAGTAATTCACGAATTATTTCACGAACTCTTACTGCAACAATTTATTTCTTATACATCGATTAAGGATGTTATCCTTAAGCGATACTACTCAAAACGATACTTAAATCTACGAATGAGATCACTTACGTCTCATCCATCCCCGTTCACAAAATAATCGTATTGTTCTTCTTCGATTAACGAGAAACGAAAGAAAAGAAAAAGAAGCAAAGGGGAAAGAAAGAAAGCAAGCAAGCAAGCAAACAAACAAACAAACAAAAAAAAAGCAAACGGAAAAGAAAATCCTTCTCTGGTATTATTCGAGCTATCGGAATGATGTAGTTTATTAGAGAGAAATCAATCGTTGATATATTTCTTAAAACAATTAAGTTTATCCTTAACTCGAATGGTTCGAAGTAAAGAAGTGAAGAGAGGAGGAGGAGGGTCGGGGGAGTATGGGGGAGGAGTCGAGAAAACGGTCGAGCAATTCGGTTCGAAATCACGCTTCTTGCCATGCCATTGAGAAAGTGAGAGAGAGAGAGAGAGAGAGAGAGAGAGAGAGAGAGAGAGAGAGAGAGAAAGAGAGAGAGAGAGTGAGAGAGAGAGAGAAATAAAGAGGATGAGAAGATCGAAAACACGGATGGGATTGCGGGGGCGTAACATGAAATAGAGAGAAAGATAGAGAGAGAGAGAGGGAGAGGGAGAGGGAGAGGGAGAGAGAGAGAGGGTCGAGATCGATAAGCATGCGAAGACAGACTCAGAAGAAAAACGAAAGGTGCGATGGCTCCCGATTCGATGCGCTTGCCTCGTCTTTCGTTCGATCGGCCGGAGTAGATTAATTTCTTCGAGACGCGACGCCTTCGAAAACTCCTCCGCGATTGGAGAACTCACTTCGAAAATGTTTTTCCTCCTCGTTCGATCTCTCTCTCTCTCTCTCTCTCTCTCTCTCTCTCTCTCTCTCTCTCTCTCTTTAACAAAGAACGATCTATAATCCTTAAGCGAGACGGATGGAAATCGAATTCGATCGTACCTAACGTGTTTTCTTCGCTTTTCTTTTCTTGCCTTTTCTTTTTTCGTCCCTTTTCTTTTTTCGTTTCTTTTTTCTATATCGTGACGCAATTTCAAATTGAGATGGGTTCTCTTTTTTCTTTTCTTTTCCTTCTTCTCTTTTCCTTTCGCAAGAAATGAAATAGCGCATTGCGCAATAGAATGAAAGGACGTACGTGAAATATGACGTTCTATTATTAATAATATAGTTTGACGAGTGACTAATATATTTTGGAAAATTTTTTTCAGAAAAGAAATATATATCTGTATCAGATATCAAGTGAATATTGCGATGAATATATACCCAATGGAATAATAATAATCGTCATATAAAATTGTATTTATAAAAATTTAATAATCCCGCGAGTGCTACATACATATAAACGGGTATAATCGAAATCATAAAATTAGACGTTCCATTCAATTATTATTTTTTTTCTTTTCGTCTTTTTTTTGGATACCATGTAATTGAGAAAAGAGATTATATAAAAAAAAGGAATACGTGTAGAATAATATATTATTATTATTTATAAACATCGACGCGTGATTTATATATTTTCGAGACAAATGTTTTTTTTTCAGTAAAAAAAGAATACATATTATATTAAGTATCAAGTGAATATTGAGATGAATATATAATAGAAAAATTATGTTATCATATAAAATTTTATTTATGAAATTTGACAAAATTATTCTCAATTATTTTCTTCATATTCCTTATTTCTCTTATCCATATCGTTTGATTAATAATTTTCTCCGTATATTAAACGCTAAATATTAAATCTGAAAGCATGATATAAATATTCCTAAAACATTCTTTTTCTTCTTTTCGGTTTTTTTTTTTTTTCTAACGAAATTAACTTCATCAAACGCGTTAATATGTCGATTTAAGATCCATCCGTAATGAATAAAATTATTCTTCGGGAGAATCGTATTACCTTAGTTAAAAAAATTTCTACAACAGTATCCACGTAGAAAGGAGGGTAGAAGGGGGAGGATAATCGAAATCGTGAAGTTGGACGTTTCATTCTTTCTTTTTCTCCCTTCTTCTTCTTTTCGTTTTTCTTCCCTTTCTCTTTTTTTTTTTTTTTTAAGTAATATCCTCGAACTTATAATTAATTCGATCCTTAACGAATTCTCAATCCCGGGGTTCTCCTCGAAGATACATTCCCATTGGAAAATATATTTCTCGGTACTCTTGGATCTTATTATTTTTTTCTCTTTTTTTTTTTTGTTCGTCCTTATTTCTTCCTTTTCCTTCGTCTTCTTTCTCCTCTTTTTTTTATCGAACGACATTAACTCCGGTAGCAGTTTTTAAAAGGATCACCCTGTATATAAAAGAGCTCTGGTTCGAAGGTAAAGAGGAATGACTGTACCGTAAGGACGAAGGGAGCGACGAAGGTCCTCCCTTCTAGGTCCAAAAGGGAAACGCAATTAGAGCCGAACCGCTTCGGTGTTAGGTGGAGCTTTCCGAAGCGTGCGCGAGGGGTGGCCGAACGCACGAGAAAATTTCTTTTTTGTCGGGATGAGGGGAAGGGGCGTTTCGCAGGGAGGAGGAGGAGGAGGAGGAAGGGGCGGGGAGGGGAGGGGGGACGGCGGAGACCGAGAATACGAAAAGACGACGGTGGTCTTCGTTTGCGACATTTCGGAAATCAATGGAGGAGAAAGCTCGTGAAATGAAAAAAAAAAAGAAAAAAAAAATTGGACTCTTCCTTTGTACGGGGTTCATTACGGATGAGACGGTCCTGACCGGTGGTTGCAAATGATCCGTTCTCTTATAGCCAAGATAAGCTACGAATTTTTTTTCTATTTCTTTTTTTGTATGACAAAAATGATTGTCGATCGTCGATAATCTTTGTAATCCTTTCTATCGAGTAATTAGATGAATTACGATATTTTCCAATGTAGAGAAATTAAACGACGAAAAATTAATCGTTTTGGTTCTCCTTGTATGACTAGGAGAATTATTATATTCTAGGAGAATATTTTGGATAATTATCCAAAAGTTTATTAATTTCGTAGGGAAACGGTCCCCGTTCATGGAAAAGAATTCTTTGTTTTTCTTTCTATTTTTTTCCTTCTTTTTTTATATTTACGAAAATCTGTGGATCAATTTCTTGATTTTATCTCGATGTCATAATTAATTTTATATTATCTCGTGTATATATTTTTATATTACATGAAAATATATTTCTCTGCTATGGACATCGTTTAAATATACTTAAATTCGCAATGTATCGAATGTATCGAAATTTAAGAGATAACTAAGAAGAATCAATTACATGTGTAATTGTTAAAATAAATAACATAGAAAAATGATTATAAATGTAAATGATATAATGCATCGTCAAGTAAGATGGATGATACAGTAAAAATAATGTAAAGTAAAGAGTATATTATATGTGATATTAAAAGCGATGAGTTAATATAAAATATATATTTTTATTATTTAATTATTGATTATTTTTTTCATCTCTTAAGTTTTTATAATTATTTTGTATAAAGTTCGATATAAAAAAACGAATCGCTCTGTGAGAGTTTATATGTTTGTATGAATGTAGGTATACATCTCGAAACGAAAAAATTAATAAGTATACCACGAAACAAGATTCTATTCGCGAAGCTTTTATTTTCGAGGTACGGAAATATTTGATTATATTATAGAACGGAGACATATATAAAACAGACAATTTCATATTCGAACATAGAAAATGAAATAAACGTTTGAGTATGGCGCCGGTCGTCGTGGATGTTATTATATACACATACACTTATATATATATATACATATATATATATATATATATATATATATATATATTCCTTTAAAGTGTTCTATACAACAATTTTTCGACTATGTCCCTTTTCCTAAGGATCTATCTATCTATCTATATAATAATATATATGTATGTGTGCGCGCATGTGTGTGTGTGTATGCATATATATACAGTTGTATGGAATACTTTAAGAAAAATCTGACGAATTTTACGAGATACTTTTATATACTTCTTGAAAATAAACAGTATGAAAGAAAAAGAATGAAATCCCAAACGCGGAAAGGTCTTTCAGCGTTATCGCTAAAATATCGACGGTTTCGAACGAAATAACAAAGTCACCTTAAACGGCTAGGTTTGGTGGATGGGGGAGGAATGGGGTAAGATGGGGAAGTTCCCCCCACCCTCCGTTTTCTACGGAAAAGAAGAACGTAGAGAACCGTTCTAGTTTTTCCCAAGCGGAAAAATACGGAAAAGATGTTTTCGTCGAGAAGCTGTGCGTTGAACGAGGAGGAAATCCAAGAGGAAAGAAACGAAGTAATTCGTCCGCGGATGCTCGCTCTATTCCGCGTTTATCCGAACTACAACGACGACGTCGACGACGACGACGACGACGACGACGACGACGACGACGACGACGACGACGACGACGACGACGACGACGGAGACGACGACGACGAGCGTCTCGACGGACGTCTCGATGCGAAAGACGTTTTCAGCTTCGACGGACCGTTTTATTCTTCCCGAAATGCAAACGTCGTATCGGACGAAATGTAAATCGAAAGGGATTTTCATTCCGTTATTCTTCCCTAGTACCAACGTTATGTACAATATCTTATATACGGTTGAAAATATATATATATAGATTTATATTTATATATATATATGTATATATATATGTATGTGTGAGGGTGTGTATATATATATATATATATATATATATATATGTATTTCAAAACGTTCCTACGATAAACGAGCCGACGACGTTTTCCATTTCGTTACGAGTCAGAACGAAGCGTGCGAACGGCGAGACGGGAGGAAAGGATTTCGTCGGATCGACGATTTGAAGATTTCCGTTTAAAGTTTTCACCAGCTACATATTACGTACCACCGTACTCCTCCTCCTCCAACTCCTCCTCCAGCTCCTCCAGCTCCTCCAGCTTCTCCAGCTTCTCCAGTTCCTCCAGTTCCTCCAGTTTCTATAGCTCTTCCTTCCCCGCTCCGTTCCCCGTTCATCACTCCGTTTTCTCCGCGCAACAACAACGAACCCTACGTACATCGATCGTAACCCCGCCCACTCCTAGCGATATCATAAATATATCGAAATATACACATGACGTATTCTTCAAAATGATATTTTCTTCGTCAAAGTACATACGTATGTATCTATGTATGTGTATATATATATATATATATATGTACATATGTATATATATATGTATATATATATGTACATATGTGATCATCGAGGATACAATATTTTTTTTATTCGTTGTGATTGTGTAAGTAAGAGAGGGCCGGACAGACAGACAGAGTAAGAGAGAGAGAGAGAGAGAGAGAGAGAGAGAGAGAGAAAGATTGTAAATAAGCGAAGAATTGTTCGAGGATTATCGATCGATCGGAAGGTCGACGGTGCGTTAATAATCGTGGCACGTGCTGACGCCATCCGGTAAGATTTACATACAAGAGGAAACACTCGTTCTCGTCGTCGTCGTCGTCGCCCACCTCCGCCATCCTCCATCTCCGCCGCCTCCATCGCCACCACCATCACCACCTAAACCACCACCACCACCACCACCGTTGTAGTCGTCGTCGTCGCCGTCATCATCCTCGTGGAAAACGGTGCACCGTTGCTAGAGAGACAGAGAGAGAGAGAGAGAGAGAGAAAAGAGAAAAAGAGAGAAAGAGAGAGAGAGAGAGGAGGACTTTATTTTTCTCGACAAAAGCTCGCTACGTCGACATTCTATGACTTTCCCATCGTCCTCAGCGCTAGTACGGAACGTTTAAACGCGTACGCGGAATATCAATTCGAGCGAACGCCATCGACATTGATGGTGAATATGGCCCTCAGAGAATAACGCGATTTCGCTTTTCCGAACTTCCTTCTCTATTTCTCTCTCTCTCTCTCTCTTTTAGTCTCTTCGTCTGTCTCTCTCTTTCTCTCTTTCCTCCTCCTCTCTATTTCTGACTTCTCATTGTATAAACTCGAACGAAATTTTAGTAGTATCAACGTATCCCACGGGAATGTGAATATCGACGATAGGAAGTAAATCGATTTCCTTCTACATATCGTTCGTCTCGCTTTCTCTCTCTCTCTCTTTCTCTCTCTCTCTCTCTCTCTCTCTCTCTCTTTTTCTCTTTATCTCTTTTTATATAAAAAGATAGCGTTATTAATGTATCATTATTGAATTTATCGAAACCGTTGAAATATAGATATAGGATTATATCGATGTATCACTTGTAAGGTATTATTTTGAACGTATAATAATAAATAAATATATATATATATATATATATATATATATATATATATAAGGCTTTATTTGGAATTATTAATAATAATAATAATTATGAGATGAAATTATAATAAGAAGGATTTATAGATTGTTTTGAAAAATCCGATAAAAACGAAAAATAAAACAGAAAATGGCGAACCTCTTGTATGCATGTACAAATATATAAAAAAATAATTATTGATTAAATCGATAAAAACAATAATTATTATTATTATTGTTATTATTATAACAATTTATAAATTTATTCAAGTAATTAACAAAGATTGAAAGAAACCTACGAAGGATTCTTCATGGCTATGACATTAACTCGTTGATTAATTGCTATCGTCTTTTCGTATTTACTTTTAGAAACAGAAAGTTGTTTCGGTCGTAGAGACATCAGAGAGAGGGAGAGAAGATTTAAAAAAGAGAGAGAGAGAGAGAGAGAAACAAAGACCGAGAGAGAGAGAGAGGGAGGGAGGGGGAGAGATAGAGATAGAGAGAGAGAGAGAGAGAGAGAGAGAGAGAGAGAGAAAGATTATTATTTCACACGAATCATTAAATGTTCGAAACTCCGTCGGCGGTCGATTGATATCATTGAAATTTATGAATCCCTTGGGAACGTGTTTTTAGCGAGTTTATCGTTATACGGTAGACGTGTTTTTATGAAAGATAAGAAATCGAAACGGCACATTTAAACACAAAATACGTATTTCCGCGATGTTCATCTCTCTGTCTGTATTTCTCTCTCTCTCTCTCTCTCTCTCTCTGCCTCTTTCCCATTCCTCCCTGTATCTGTCTCCCTTTATCCATCTATCTATCCATCCATCTATCTATCTATCTCTTCTTCCTTCCGTCTTCTTTTACCCTTCTATATATATATATATATATATACACATACATCGCTATTACCGGCCGCTTTTATCGTCGTTACGCGTAATAATAAACCCGTAGTTGGAAGTAGGGGCTCGTGTAGAAAATCGAGATACGATAGGAACGCGTCGAACAACATAGGTCTACGGATGAATATTGTAAAGACGATTTCACGGAACGCTACCTGCGATAGAGACTCCACTACGTGTATCCTGTTACTTCCAGAGAATAAGAAAGGGAAAGAAGAAGAAGAGAAAGAAGAGTGGGAAGAAGAAGAAGAAGAAGAAGAAGGAGAAGAGTAAGAAGAAGAAGAAGGAGAAGTAGAATGGGTGCTGATACAGGTACGGGCGCGAGTAGGTAAATAAAGGGTGGCGAAGGGGTAAGGAACGTAAGACGTTAACGTAGAAAACGTTAACGATTATCTTATAGACTGCCAAAGGTACCACGTGACGACTACTACTACTACTACTACTAGTAATACTACTACTACTACTACTACAACTTCTCCCATTTCGATTTTCCTTTCGAATAGACACGGAAAACGCAACGAACCGTCGATCGATTCTAAACGTATGGAAGAATATCTTCTTTGTGAATATATATCTTTGAGAATATTTAAATTTATATCTAATATTTAAATTCTTCTCCTGTAAGGAAAAACTCGGGATTTTCTTTATCGTCGTGCTTGACGAAGGAAAAGGGAGAAAGAAAAAGAAAGAGAGATAGAGATAAAGAGAGAGAGAGAGAGAGAGAGAGAGAGAAAGAAAAAAACGAAACTGTGTGAGTGGTAGAAAACGTTTTAACACGTTTCCACCGTTTGAATGGCGATGTTCCAAAGGAGTTTTAAATTCCGTAACGTAAACGCGGCGCCACGAAAAGTCCGTCGAGGTTTATAGTCGAACGCTATAACAACGTACAAACGATATAACCCTCCATAACCGGGTAAACGCCCCGTTGGAATGCCCCAAGCCAATTTCAGCAATATATCTTTCATCTTTCGCCGCTTTCCTACGTTAGAATCGCTAGCACTCTTCTTTCTTTTCGCTATGCCGCTCTCTCTCTCTCTCTCTCTCTCTCTCTCTCTCTCTCCGCTCCGCTAAAATCATCCCTCGTTTTCTTCTCAGCCCTTCTTATCCCCCACCCCTTTTTCCTATCACTACCGAACTCAAATATCTTTTTCGTAATGCGTTGTTTCGCATGATCGTACGATGGAACATCGAGATAAAAATATTCGTGAATTTTCAAAGATTTTTTTTAATGACCCACGAACGTTTTATCGTTTGGAAATATCCCGTGCATATTTTATTACGAAATTTGTGTAATATTTTTTTTTTATGTAATTTATGTAATATATAACGTATCCTTCAAAAGCATATATCTTTTAAATGAAGCATTTTTGGACATGAGTTTATATGAAATATTTTCATCGATTTGATCATGGTAATGCGTAGTGTATAAGTTTGGACCCACACTTTATGGATACCCTGTGTGTGTGTGCGTGTGTGTTTAATAGTAGTAGTAGTAGTAATATTAGTAGTAGGTGTGTATATACGGTGAAGAGTATACGTTTGGTAGAAAAATTATATGGGGATAAGATCGATTTGTCTTTTTTTTTTCTTTCTAAACGACAAGTGGAAATATTGCGAGAATAAATTTCAATAAATTTATTCGAAAGCAAGGATGTAGTTAGATTCGACGTTTATTTTTTGTTAAGTAACAAATAACAGAATTAGTGTGAGAATAAATATTGATGAATTTATTCGGAAGCAATAATAATGGAATATATTTGAGATTTATTCTTTTTCCAAGCGACAAGTTAAGGAAACAACGCTACCGTGAGAATAAATTTTAATAGAATTCATTCGAAAGTACCGAGAAAAAAAAATAGGAAAAAGAAAAATAATTGAATCGATTTATTTATTTATTTATTTATTTTTTCTAAGGAACCAATCGAAACACGATAGGAACAAAATATGAGTTTATTTCAAGAGAAAAATATAATAAAACATATTTCAGATTTATTTTATTCTGAGCGACGAGTTGAGGAAAAGGAAGAAAAGAGGGAAAAAAAAGAAAATTAATATAAATACGATAAAAATAAAAAAGAAATATTTCGTTGGTTATACTTTCCCATAAAGAATACATGGTTATTCTTTAATCGATTGATTGGTTAAGAGTTATATAGAAACATACATTTCCCATTAGATCATGTCAATATCAATAAGAAAACGTCCATTCCTTGACACATTAGTCGTTGCCATAGATAGCCAAAACTTGAACTCCTTTTCCGTCTACTGATAAATATAATATTCTTAGATCTTTCTTCTTGGGATGGAAAACTTTTTCCTTATCGATTTTTCTTTCTGTTTTTCTTTTTCATCTTTTTTCTTTCATCTCTCTCTCTCTTTCTCTTTCTGTATCTTTCGACTATAAAAGGTCATTTTTATGACGACGACGACGACGCCGACGATGATCATCATCATCATCATCATCAACCTCTCACTCCAGAAAATGAATCCCATCAACTTTCGGCTTTCTTTCCGAAAATAAGTATTAACGAACGAGGAGTAAAGTTCTCGCAGCTGTCGACGTAATCGAAACCGATCGGTGAACGGGGGAGAGATTCGAGAACGGGGAGATAATCGATTCCATTATAGTTATGGGCCCCATAACCATCGATATTTGACTGGCACGAATGAACGACGGTACCAGCTGATCGCTACGTGGTTTTCCTTTTTTTTTTCTCTCCTTTTTTTTCTTGTTCCTTCTCTTTCTAGACTATTTTCACGATTGATGGGTGAGCGATCGAAATGCGTCTCGGCAAACAAAATATAAAATTTATTCCTTTTAGCATATGCGTTGTTGGCCCTGCGGCGAGACATATTGAATTTACGTGAACGAACGAACGAATCCACGAATGCACGAACGAACGAATCCACGAATATGCGAAATTATTCGACGTTATTCGCGTCGACGAATATTTACGTTGTAAATGATTATACGAAGTAAAGCAATAAAAAAAAAAAGGAATAGAAAAAACAGAATTTGTTTTTCTCCGTTTTTTCAATCGGTCGACAGAAATTTTTTTCTTCTATCTCTGTTTCTGTATTTCTCTCTCTCTCTCTCTCTCTCTCTCTCTCTCTCTCTCTCTCTCTCTCTCTCTCTCTCTCTTTTGCTTGTTTCTTCTTTTTCTTTTTTTCTTTTGACATCGTCTGAAATTATTCGATGTTATTCGCGTCGACGAATATTTACGTAATAAATGATTATACAATGTAAAACAATAGAAAAAAAAATAGAAAAAACAGAATTTGTTTTTTTTCTGTTTTGAATCGATCGACAGAAATTTTCTTTTTCTGTCACTCTATCTCTCTTTCTCTCTCTTTCGCATTTTTCTTCTTTTTCCTTTCTTTTCCTTTTGACATTGCCTGAGGTTAGAGAAGACAGTAACGTTTAAGAATCACGTGAGAACTTAATGAAAGAGGGCGAGCTATAAGCGGGGAAACAAGAAGTGACATTAAATTTGTAAGATTACAGATAGCGCAGCTATCCGCAACGAAATGGAACCGAGTGGTCGCGAGTGTAAGTTCTATTAAAGCTGAACGATCTTTCAGTTTCTCTTTCTGTTACTCTGTCTCTCTCGATAGAAATTTTCTTTCTCTCTCTCTCTCTCTCTCTCTCTCTCTCTCTCTCTCTCTCTCTCTCTTCATCTGTATTTTCTCCTCCCACATTTACATATTTTAGGTAAAAATAATTATATAATACAAACAAAAAAAATATAAATCCATTTACAGGTTTAAACGCTGATAACAGTATATAATTTTGTGTGTGTGTGTGTATGTATGTAATATAAAGAGACGTGAATTAATTAAAAGATATCTACCTTTCCGATCTTTGGAATCGTTTTTCTTTTTATCATTTATTATTAAAACGAATATGTCGTGTTCAAATTTGTAAATTTATTATTGGATGTTATTAAGAAAAATTATTATTCGTAGGTACTTGTTTTTAATTTCTTTT
The DNA here is from genome assembly GCA_911387935.1 of Dolichovespula saxonica. Classification (NCBI taxonomy): domain Eukaryota; kingdom Metazoa; phylum Arthropoda; class Insecta; order Hymenoptera; family Vespidae; genus Dolichovespula; species Dolichovespula saxonica. The sequence goes on from OU427010.1 coordinate 1,144,433, forward strand.
TCTTTTTTATTTCATCAGATGAATCACAAATTACGTTCACTTAACTTACAGTGTACGGTCTTTTTTCGAACATATGATAGTATCGAAACTTAACGTTTAAACGATACAATCGGAGACTTATCGATAAAATTTAAACGTATCATTTTCAAATGTTATTAGATGATCCATTATAATTCGTATTATTGAAATAAACGCTTGCATAATTTTTACGCAAGAAAGAGAAAGAGAGAGAGAGAGAGTGGAACGATTTATTAGAAATTGAATAATGAAAATTTCGTAACTATAACAGCCGATGGCCTATTGAACGTTGAATACTGAATTGTCGCTTAAAGCATTTGACGTATTTATTATTCTTCCGGGCACCCACTCTCGCACTTTCTTTCTTTTTCTTGTTTATTCCTTTTTCTTTTTCTCTCTTTTTCATTTACCGAAGTCCTATAGATCGAGCACAACGATTCCACCTTATATATCGACACTCGTAGGTGTCAAAGACTCAGCTAATACATACAAACACACACACACACATACATGTATGTATATATGTATGTTTGCACACGAGTATGTATATACATACATATGTATGTATGTATTTTAGGAAAAGAGAAGAAGACATTGTTGGTACTGATAAAGAAGAAACGAATATAAACGACCGAAACGTTTGTAAATCTAACGCTTTTGTCCCACGCGTATCGTAGATCATAGACTGGTAGGGTGGGGAAGGGTGAAGGGGGAGGAGAGGAGAGCGAGTACACAGCGAAATACGTGGAACATTTAAGAGATCCATAATTTCCATCCAACGAAACCAAAACGTGAACGCTGACGCGTTCGTCGGTCGAATAAAGAGAAAGCTCGCACGCTTGCGAAGAAGAAGAAGAAGAAAGATATCTGAAAGAGATAATAGATAAACGAAATATTATCTACGTCTTTCTAGCTACGCTTTCCTTGTTTTTATTTATTTCTCTTATTCTCTCTCTTTTTCTTTATCGTTTTCTTTTTCATTTTCTTTTTCTCGTTCTTTTTCAATTTCTTTTTCTTTTGTGAAGTAAAAAAGTAAAAGGGATTGAAAGATCCCTTAAATTTCTCTCTCTCTTTCTCTCTCTCTCTCTCTCTCTCTCTCTATCTATCTATCTATCTAACTGTTTAATTATCTATCTATCTATCTATCTATCTCATAGAAGATATCACAGAATTTAAGTAAAGATAAGAAATCGCGAAAATTTTCGAAATACATTGGTTAACCGTCTAACTAAATATACTCCTCCCCTTCTATTACTTATCCTCTCTCTCTCTCTCCTCTCTCTCTCTCTCTCTCTCTCTCTCTCTCTCTCTCTCTCTCTCTCTCTCTCTCTCTCTCTCTCTCTCTCTCTCTCTCTCTCTTTCTTTTACTCTTTTAAGTTTCGTTAGTAACGTGTTTCACTTTAACGAAAGCAAACGGATTTTTATCTCTGTCAGTCGCAGTATTCGATCGTGCCTTAAAGCGCTAAAGGTTAAGGTGAATCGAAAAAGTAAGAAGTTATTCTTCACTCAAGACGTTCGCGCCTTTTCTTGCACCGTTGAAACACTGTGTGAAAAATAGAGATAGATATATATATATATATATATATATATATATATATATATATATAGGGATATATACATATATATACACATACACGCGTACATACAGATAGATAGATAGATAGATATATATATATAGATAGGTAGGGATGGATATGTACTACTATCTACCACGTTTTCGAGAGAAGGACGGAAAAAAAAGCAAAGGATAAAGGAAAAAAATATAGGAAAAAAGATAATAACGTTGGTCTCGACGTACGGAGAAGGTGAGTTTGGCGTCTGGTGATGGCGTCGAACGTGTTAGGATCGGTCTCTCTCTCTCTCTCTCTCTCTCTCTCTTTCTCTCTCTTTCGTTCTCCCTTTAGTGTACGTTGAACCTGAGGGGTTGATTCTCCCTCTCGCTCTCCCTCTCCCCTCTCTCTCGATCGAGCAGGCTTCGCACCCCTTCTGCTCCGCAACCTCTCGACAACCTTTCCCTCTCTCCCTCTCTCTCTCTCTCTCTCGCATACAAACACACACGAACACATATACATACATATACACTTACACACACGTTCTCTTCATAGCCGCAGCATCCACGAGCGTTAATTTCCCTACGCGCGGAACGGCCCCGGTCGCCTTCCTTCCTCCAGCCTATCGCCGAAACGAGGAGGGTACACACTGGCTAACATCTCGTTACACGTGTTTCCGGACGCACGAGGAGGACTCACTCTCTCTCTCTCCCTCTCTCTCTCTCTCTCTCTCTCTCTTTCTCTCTCTAGCCCTCTCTCTCTCTCTCTCTCTCTCTCTCTCTCTCTTCCCCCCTGTCTCTCATTCTCTCTCGCTCTCTGCTCGCGCAGAAATCAATACGCGCGTGTACGCTCTTCAAGTCGATCGGAATTCGACTCGACGAGAGAGAACGTTAACGTGATACGTGAAATGTGAAATGTCAAGGTTCCGACCGCGTCTAATCCATTATATTTTTGTTGTATCCTCGATAGATATCGGATCAAATAAATATACAGTTCGGAAGTTTTTTTGATCTCTTTCTTTTTTAAGGGGGACTTTCCTTTTTTGCCCCTTTTTCTTTCCTACTTTCTTTCTTTTCTCTTTCTCTCTCTCTCTCTCTCTCTCTCTCTCTCTATCTCTATCTATCTATCTATCTATCTATCTATCTATCTCTTCTCTTTTAGCATCGTCCTAGTTAGCAAATTGAAATCGTTCCTTTTTTTGTTCCTTTTTTCCTTCTGTTCCCGATAAAACTTGCGTCGCATTGATATATTGGTTCATTGGATTTGTTTCCTTTCTTCTTTTTCTCGGTCGAAACGTTCTTTTATTTTTTTTTTTTTTTTATTTTTTTAACAATATTGTAACAGTTTTGTGATATACGTTGTCATTATTATTTGTCTGAATGACTTTTGTTGTTTTTGTCATTTGTTTCTTTTTTCTTACGATCGATACGTTTTAGTAATAACATTAAAATGGATTTTAAATCGGTATAGAAGATGGTGATGATGGTCAACGATATGTCCTTTAAGTTCTATTAATGTAACGAATAGTTAGTTCATGTTGCATTAATATCGCCTGTTGTTAATATATTAAAATTGATATATGATGTAATGTGCTAGTTAATGTTACGTGTTAAGAGAACAACAAAGAAGATCTCTAATAATATTATCAATATACAATTGAATCTTAACGATATGATAATGGAACGATCCAGAAATCTTCGAATTGTCCGTGATACGTGAGACTTATAAGAAAGATATAATCAAGTCATCAGATTTCTTTTTTCGATTATGAAAATTCTATTAAACGTTTCGAGGATGTTACTTAAATATCAAACCAAATACACGAACACGTTGATACATACATCCAATTAATTATATCTAAACGTTAATAAATAACTAGGATCAATGCAATTGATAAATAAATAAAATTGAAAAAATTTGTATACATAATGAACATGTACGTACATACATGCACACACCCACGCACGCACACATATAATGTATATGTATATATAGACATAAAGCAATACTATAAATTGCCTATAGCTATATATTCTACTTGTCCTATCCGAGGATCGATCTCAGAAACTTATCGTGTCTCTTCCTTGATATATAACGTACTGTCGCGACGTTCTTAGAATCGATAGTCAAACTAGCCAATCCTCTTTGAGTTAGACTACGTAGCCCTTACGATATCGATATAATCGTGTCCCTATCCTTTAGCGGATACGTTCGGCTTTAATATCGATTTCGCGGTCCGAAACCGACCACCGAGCTCCACCGAGGCAACATTGCGTTCGAGTGTATTTGACTGGAAATTGACCCTTAGGAACTTTTAATGGGCACCCTCCCGATTCTCCGCGTCTACCCCGCGTCTCTCTTTCCTTCTGACCCTACGGGAATAGAAAAAAGAAAATAAAAAAGAAAAAGAAAAAAGGAAAAAAGAAGGAAGGAAGGAAGGAAAGAAGAACCTATCATCGTATTGCGAGTAAAAGTGAGCAACGAATTCCCGAAAAAAAAAAAAGAAAAAACAACACAAGAAAAAATAGAATCTACGATCAAAGCCAGAAAAGCGCGGACTTTTTTCTTTTTCGTTTAGGAAGGAAGAGAAAGAAAGAAACTAAAGTAAATAAGAGAAACATCTTCCGAACGTTCCTCCTATTTGTAACAACGAGAATGTATCCACTCCTTACCTCACGTTTCCCTCTACCGTCGCTGTCTTGTTAGAAAAGAAAAGAAGTGGAAATAACAATTGCGAAGACGATGGATAATTATCTCCGTATAAAGTTCGATTTGACAACTTTTAATTCTCGAACTAATCAATTTATCGATTGAACATAAAGCAAGAAGGAAAAAGAAAGAGAGAGAGAGAGAGGGAGAGACTAGCGGAACAACCGCGAACGAGTCGCGTAATATTTTCTTGATAATTTGCGAGGAAATCTCGAAGAGAGAGAGAGAGAGAGAGAGAGAGAGAGAGAGAGAGAGAGAGAAAGAGAGAGAGAGTGAGAGGGTGGGAGAGAGAGAGATTTCGAATCAATATCGTCTTTCTCCTGTTTTGCATTAAAATATGGCGATACCTAAAAAGAAGAAGAAAAAGAAAAAGATGTATAAGAAGAAGAACAAGAAGAACAAAAATAGAAATAAAAAAAAGAAGAAGAACAGAAATAGAAATAAGAAGAAAAATCAGAATCAGAACGGTGAGAGCATAAGCGAGATTCCAAAGGTTAATCGTCCAAGAACCGATTCGTTTAATTAAATTCACCGCTTTCGAACGTATTCGTGGAAAGTGGTGCTAACCGGGGAAGGAGAGGTGAGGTAAGAAGGGGGTGGACGGTGGAGAGATTGAAGGAGGATGGAGAAAGAGAAAGAGAGAGAGAGAGAGAGGAAAAGAAAAGAAGATATAGCAGGGAGTGGTAAGCTTAGGATGGGGAGGGTTCTAAGTACAGCACGTATATATCGTTAAACTATCCGCGAGCTTAACGATACTTTTCTCTGGTCGCATGGGAACGAATAAACGAGAGAGAGAAAGAGAGAGAGAGAGAAAGAAAAAGATAGAAAGAAAAAGAGAGAAAGAGAGAGAGATTCAACCCCCGAGAGTTCCTGAAAAATGTTCCCCTTAACTAACCCAGAGTCCATAGAAGTTCGGTAATCTGTTCCTTAATGCTCTCTCTCTCTCTCTCTCTCTCTCTCTCTCTCTCTCTCTCTCTCTCTCTCTCTCTCTCTCTCTCTTTCTACGTAGCGAAGGACGAATAGCAGCGATCGGTAAGCCGCAATAATGATGCATTATGTCTGAACAATGTCGGGGAGGGGAGTGGTGAGTACAGCAGTAGGCAAGAGGGGTAAGAGGGTACGCGGATAATGGGAGGGGGGATGTGTGGGAGAGAAGAGGGGGTAGCGGGATGATGGTCCACGTACAGAAGCCTACGTAGTTACGAATATAAGGAGAAACGAGGAGAGAAACGGAACATAAGCGTTTCTCTTTTACTCTCGCGCACGACACGATTGTCGATGGGGGATGGGTGGTGTAGGGGGTTCGATGTAGGGGTGGGTGGGTGGGATAACGGTACGCGGAAGAGTCATTGGAGTTAGACGGCAATGGTGGAGGCTTTAGAGGGATGGGGAGGAGGGGGCCGAGGGTGAGGGCGAGTAAGAGGGCGAGGGTGGGCGTCGTGGGACGGGCGGAGTGGAGAGGGGTGGTAAAGGGGAGTGGCGCGGCCGACGGATTATTGTGAAATCGGCCTTAAAATTAATTTCCGTCCGTGGCGGCGGAACGCACCGGCCACGGGAATGGGCAGCAATGGCGGCGAATGCATCAGCAGGAAGCATCGATGGGCGCTTAAAGTATAAACGATCGGGTGAATTAAAACGAAAAACCTTGGGATGGAAGGAAGAAGTATTATCGGCGTTAAGCGTATCGCGTTTCTCTCTCTCTCTCTCTCTCTCTCTCATTCTCTCTCGCTTTTTCTTTCATTTAATTAACGAGTAAGTAGAATCATTGATGACGATGGATTATTATCGATGACGAGTATGAAAGAGAAATATTCGACGATAGGATCGACACGATACGTGGATTCTTAAAACAAGCCTATCTTCTTTATTGATTTTTAGTTTTTCTTTTTTTTTTTCTTTTTTTTTTTCTTTCCATTATATGAAAAAGGGAAAGGTGAACGGATGAAAGAATGAGATAGATAGAGAGAGAGAGAGAGAGAGAGAGAGAGAGTGGGAGAGAGACAAGGGTGGGATGACGAGAGATAAAACAAAATAACGCGAGTACATTTTTTAAATCTTCTCCTGAAAGCGCATGGTTTCTCGTACTAAATAAAAATAGGAGCCACACGGTCGCCATAAATATTCGACGGGTTCGACCTCAGGGTTTCGAGCAACCCTCCGCCATACCGTGATGTATCTTCTCTCATCTTCAACTCTCTTTCTCTCTCTCTCTCTCTCTCTCTCTCTCTCTCTCTCTCTCTCTCTCTCACTCTCGCATTGGCCAGTACACATTTACTTTTTGTATCTTCTATCTCAGTCACACACGCATGCACATACACACTTTCTCTCTCTCTCACACACATTCTCACTCACTCTCTCACTCTCTCTCTCTCTCTCTCTCTCTCTCTCTCTCTCTCTCTCTCTTTCTCTTTCTAGTGAATCTTCTCGCATATTTGGAAGATAAATCTAGCAACAGGCAAATCCTTCGTACATTTCCAAGCACGGAATCTTTATATCGGTGGTGCTGGTTCGATCGGGAGAAAGTGAAGCGTGGGATGAAAAAAAAAGAAAAAAAGAAAAGAAAAGGGAAAAAAAGGAGAAGAGTATGGTAAAGGAATCGGTATAAAGGGTGAAAAATTCATTCTTCGTAGATTCGTGAGATTTCGCTTTAGCACTAAGAAGGGTCGGTCCTTGATATATACGAATCGGTACTCGTCAGTGGCATCATCGTCAACCTTAAGGTACTTCGATCATCCCCTATATATCTACTATTGGGTACTACCTTAGGGGCATCACGAGTTCCTGAAAATGACGGGAATGGACATTCACGGATGTCCCTTACGAAAAGCGTGAATGGCCTTTCTTCTTTGGTCGTTTGCATATTCGATGCGATATTTTTCAAAATCCTCCTCTCTCTCTCTCTCTCTCTCTCTCTCTCTCTCGCTCTCACTCTCATTCCCTTATTCCTCGAGCATCGTCCATCGTCGAGGCCACGAAATCTGAGGACCTCACCCGATCTCTCCCTACACCATCCCGTCCCACCCCACACCTTACCCCAACCTTCACAAGGGTGAATGATCCGAGGTCATCGACGCTCTTGCATCCCGCATCTAAATCAGGAAGAATAGTAGGGAGAGAAAAAGAGCAGAGGGAACGTAGAAAACTAAGAAAGAAAGAAAGAAAGAAATATATGGATGATAATGTATATATATATATATATATATATATATATATATATATATATATATATATATATATATATATATATATATATATATGCTGATGGACCCGGGCCAAGTGTATGAGAAAGAGAGAAAGGATACATACATGAGTCGCACATCGACGCTCGTTACAATATTAATGCGGTTATTATGCGACGTCACATTTAATGGCACTTCACCGCGGGTCTCTCCCCTACCCGACCCACATGTACCATAATTCACCGTTCGCCTCTATCCGGTTCTCTTTTTTTTCTTTTCCTTTTTTTTTTTCTTTCTTTTCTTAGCGAATCCTCGGACATCTTGGCGCCAGAAAAAAATTGGTTCCGAGATCGGATGACCGGCCGAGCGCGCGCGCGCGCACCCAACTCGTCCCGACCGCCCGTCCGGATACATCTTTCACGCGTACGAAAAATGTTAACACGCGTTGTATATCCACACACTAACATACACTAACCCATCACACATTTGTCTCTCTGAAATGAAAAAAAAAAAATTTATATATATATATATGTACATATGAGCCGTTCACGAGCCAAATCGATCGACTTGACTTTTCGAACTTTTAAAAATTTAATTGCCAAAGCGCTCGATGGACTTCTCACTTTTCATATTCGTAATAAATTTCCCAAATTAACTTTTATTTAATGCCGTTAAACGACAAAATTCCTTTTTATTTTTTATTTTTTTATGTTTCGACCATCGAATAAAAAAAATAATTTGTTTCAAGAAGCCAATCTGGTTAACTCTAATGCGAATAATTGTAACCATGCAATACAAAAGAAACGCCAGCAGCAAAAAAAACCTTCGTACATTCTCCGATGTGTTTATTATGTATTTATATATTTTAAAAGAGGATTTTGTGAAACGATTTGTATTGTTTCATCACGTTTCTCCACATTTTGTTTTACGGGGTGTTTAATCGATTTGACAAAGGAGCGTACACGTATAACACATTTTTCCGTGTTTTTTTCTCAAAATGCGTAATACGACGAACAAAGGAAAATTCTAGAGAAGGAAACAAGAGGAAGATGAAGAAAGAAGGAAGAGGAGAAGAAAGAAAATTCGCAAATTCGGTCGTTTTTTTGTATGTCACGAAGATTCACGGCGGCACGCTCGTTTGAGATGATATATAAAAAAGAGAGAGAGAGAGAAAGAAAAAAGAGAAGAAGGAAGAAAGACAAAAAAAAAGAAACGAAAAAAGAAGAAGGAGGAAAAAAATGCTCTCCGAACGAAGAGCATCCAGGCACGTTCGAAAGTTATCGCCCGGATAAAAGTGCCGCGGACCGAGCTTTCCAAGATGCGGATCTTCGTCAAAATCTCCTCGTTGATATTCCCCTCGACTTCGATATTTCCGCATCGATAGGCACACCTACTCCCTGGCCAACCACTCTTACCTCCTCATCCCTCTCTCTCTCTCTCTCTCTCTCTCTCTCTCTCTCTCTGTTCCTCCTCTTCACCTTTTTCTCCTTATTATCATCTTCCTTTCCTTTTTTTCCTCTCGTCCCACTTTTCTCTTTACGTACGGGAGAGAAATTTGACAAAACGTAACTAATACGCTTTTTTATATCGACGAATACGATGGACTATCTAATCCAATGAAAACTTTCTTCTTTCCTTTTGTCTTTATTTATTTATTTATTTATTTTTTTTTTTTTCTATTTCATTCGACTCGACGGAAAACCGAACCGCGTTTAGAGTCTTCCCGTAGGACTAGAATATCGCGGAAGTCTCGGCGTTATTATACTTGCGTGTTGTTACGAAATCTACAATGTCCGTATCGTGCTCATACGGAAAGCTCGTATATTAATTTCGCGCCGTAGACTTTAAAGTCGCTCGTACGGTGGGTGTTACCGGCTTAGAAAGTTGTGTGCCTTTTCGAGCGAGTACGAGATAAAGAGAGAGATCGAGAGAGAGAGAGAGAGAGAGAGAGAGAGAGAGAGAGAGAGAGAGAGGATTTATTACGTAAGCCGATATTCGTATATAGCGAAGTGAAGTTTCCTACTACGATTTCTTGGTCAATATCTTGTAATTTATAGTTTAGGAATGTAAAATTTTTATACAATTTTAAATATTTTTCCAAACGATAGTAGACCCAGATTTGTTATCGATATTTAAAAATTGTTGAAACAGTTAAATCTTCGAATCTAGTTTGTAAACGCAAATGAATTCGTAGATTATACCGGAATACACGTATATTTATATTGAGTAACGATAAATAATATAATTTTCAATCACATTAAACGATAGCACATTAAAAATTGACGTTTATTCGATATCAAGGAATATGAAATAATTAAATTTGTAATCCGATAAGATATTTTAAACAATATACAGATAATGCGGTTGAAAACGTTTAAATGTTTTCAATTTTAATGAGCGACGATAAATTTAAATCGATCACTCACAGTCACATATAAATACGCGCACATGTGCATATATATGTTCGTCATGTATGCGTATGCACAATGATGTACTAATCATTATTCGAACGTACGTACGTAAAATGTATTTACCGAATGAAAATATATATATATATATATATATATATATATATATATATGTGTGTGTGAATAAAAAAAAAAGATTAAAAAAAATAGTAAACTATCGTTGACTCGGGAAACATGTTGGGTCCGATGTTTAGCACGTATCGTAGCGCGAAAATCACGTGACATTCGATAGACGACGCGCAGGATTCAATTAGCGCTCGTCGTTCGAAAATCTGCGCACAGGGAAAATCGAATTACGGATGCTGCGGGTCCGGTCACGCGCACGAAAAAACACCGAGTTCCGATCGAACGATGCCTTCTCTACCATTTTTTTTCTCTCCCTCTCTCTCTCTCTCTCCTCTCCTCTCTCTCTCTCTCTCTCTCTCTCTATCTCTCTCTCTCTGTATCTCTCGTACGAACGAACGTAACGAAGAGAGAGAGAGAGAGAAATGAAATAAATTTAACGTCGCTCTCTCGTACGCGTCGAATTCCCTCCGGTCGGTTTATATAAACCCTTTGACGAAGCGTGAAACGCCGTTCCTGACGGTAAAGTAAACAAAGTGATTTTTTTATTCTCTTTTTTGCGCTATTGTCTTTTTTCTTCTTTTTCTCTCTCTCTCTCTCTCTCTCTATCTTTTTTTCTTTCTTTTGTCTTTTTCCGTTTTTTTTCTTTTCTTTTACTTTTATTTGTTTTTTTGTTGTTTTTGACAAGCCACCCCTTTAATTTCCGTCATTTAGTCCAACGCTATGAGGCTGGGATGGGAGGGAATACCACGATGCGAATTCTCACGATATAAAGTTAATTGAAAACAACCCTCCCTACCCGCGTACCCCGGTCCTTGGCCCCACGGAAAAAAAAATTCGACGGATAAACAAACAAAATAGGAAAAAAAAAGAGGGAGAAAAAAGTGGAAAAAAAGAGAAGAAAACAAAAAAAAAGGAAATAGAGATAGAGAATTGGAGATATAACAATGAACGGAAATGTATGTTCCTTTTTGTATATTTATTTATTATTTTCCTTTTTTACGCTTTTTCTTGTTCTTATTCGACAAATAATATATAATAATAAAATGCGAAGAGAGATCATAGATAGTAGTGGTAGTAGTAATAGTAATAATAAAAAGGGTAATAATTCGCGAAGAAAAAAAAGAAAAAAAGGAAAAGGAAAAGAAGATTAGAAATATAACGATAAATGGAAATATCCGTTCTTTTTCTTTTTTCCTTTTACATGTTTTCTTGTTTTTATTAGACAAATAATATACTATAATAAAACGTAATGAGAGATCATAGATAGCAGCAGCAGTAGTAGTATTAGTAGTAGTAGTACGTGAAGAAAAAAAGAAAAGAGAAAAAGATAGGAAAAAGAAAAGGAAAAAAGAAGAAGAAGAAAGAAAAAAAATAAGAAAAATATACAAATATATATATGTGTGTGTGTATATATATGTATGTATGTATGTATGTATGTATGTATTTATGTATGTATGTATGTATTTATGTATGTATGTATAAAACTGGTGGTGTTGAATAAGAGGGTAAAGCGCGTCTCTCTCGGATTTATTATCAATTATCGAGTATCGGAGGTGAATGGAAGGTGTCGGGAACAGGTTTTGATTAATAAATTAAAAGCGATAGGAAGTAAGGCCCGACAACACACCGACAACACCGACAACAGCCAACAACCTTCTACTTTTCACCAAGAGAGGAGTGACCCTGACGTCGATAAATTAAATCATCCGGTTAATTGCGAATTCTCTTCGAGATAATTACCTACGGCAAAGTGTTTCCTTCTCTCTCTCTCTCTCTCTCTCTCTCTCTCTCTCTCTCTCTCTCTCTCTCTCTCTCTCTTGCTCTCGCTCGTTCGCCTGCTTGCTCGCTTGCGATGCTCGCTGCATCTCATTCGACACGAAAGAAAAAGAGAGAAAGAGAGAGAGAGAGAGAGAGAGGGTGGGGGAAAGAAATAAGAAAAATAATATAATGAGAAGAAAAGGAAACTAGGTAAAGCTCGTTCGTGTTGACGCACACCTACGCAATTCGTCTCAAACGAGTTCCTTATTCCTTTATTTATTCCTTTATTTCTCATGTAAGTGTTCCCTAAGATTATTTTGAATTAAAATAAACAGACGTAGGGGGGAAGGAGGGTGGGGTGGATTGAAAGATAAAAGGGGAGGGATGGGAGGAAGGGGGTTCTAACCGTTGAAATATGACTTTTGGTATCTTAAAATATGATAAAATATACTGTTAGAGGCGCGATCTTAAGGCTGTAAAGACGGTTCCTACACGTCTTCGTGGATTTATCGGTTACGCTCTTTAACCGACACGCAAGTTTTTTCTTACGATCCACATATGTACACACATACATATTTCGGTTCGGTTTAGCGATCTTAACGTTAGCTAAGACGAACGGCATAAAAGAAAAGTACTTTTTTATTTTTTTTTTTTCTCTAATTAACATATAACATGGAATCATTATTATTCAAGTATCTTTTATTTTAATTGAATATCGTAGTCGGGTGGGAATTTCCTTGATTCGAAAAACGGAACGCTTTGTCGAATGCGTACGTATGTACACAGACACGTATTGTATTATCGAGATAATTTAGAAAAAAGAAATCATTCTTGGCAGTGATTAGAATTCGTTTTATTTGCATTGAAAATATGAAAGAGAGAGGGAGGGAGAGAGAGAGAGAGAGAGAGAGAGAAAGTTGAAATGTTCTTTTTTGCTATTTAAAGTTGTTTACTTCGATACAATAATTAATGAAACGCCTCATAGTTTCGTACGATTCTGTGCTACTTATATATATATATATATATATATATATATATATATATATATATATATATATATATATATATATATATATATTTCTCTCTCATTCAATGCTTTCGAAACATTAACCGAACAACGAGTTCGACGATAGACAGAAAACGTTAGAGTAGATCGCGCTTTCTCGTGCGAGTTTAGATACGATCTATTAAACGAGAAGTATAAAGACAGTAGGAGGTGGCGGTTTCTATAAACATTGAAATAGAAATTCCACGATATAAAATCGTTAACGATGCGTCGTTCTTTCTTTCTTTTTTTTTTTCTTTCCCCCTTTTAAATCCAACGCGATGATATTTAAGAATCCTGATTCGCCTTTTTCTTCTCTTCCACCTCTACTTCTATACTTCTTTCTTGCTAGATAGAAGATTCGATCTAACGTAATCGAACGAGGGGAAATAAATTAATTGGAAAAAAAATTCTTATACCAAAGCAACTACATACACACACACACGCGCGCGCGCGCGCGCACGCACGCGTATATATCGCTCGACAGGTGAACGAACACAATAAAGAATAGAAAATGGCTCGTGCACCGTTCGATTCTAACCCAACTTGGCTGAACTCAACTCGGTAATTTAGTTAGAAGTTCGTGTCATATTGCATGGCATAGGTATCAGTGAAATACAGAACTACGACGATCGACGATTCGACGACGACGACGACGACGACGACGTTATAGGTGAACGAATAGAGAGCTCCATTCGTTATTTTAGAAATTATAGGCCACGCGTATCTTCGGAACGATAATGTCGTGAATACACGGACCTATCTATCCATGAATATAAAAAGAGCCACGTGGTGGTATAGAAGTCAGCTGTTCTAGCTCGTGCTTTATGTCGTTTCTTCAACGTCTACGCGGTGTCCCGATCCATCTACATACGTTATTTATATACAATCGATCTATTTCAAAAATCTTTAACACGTCTCTTGAAACGTTTTCTTTTTCTTTCTTTCTTCTTTTTTTTCTTATTTTTTTATTCCAACGTACGTTTCAATCCGAATATAAATTTTAGCAGGGTCTATTACGAATATAAAAGTCGACTGTTACAGCCATCGATTACCTGCCGTTTCTACCGGGTGTCTCTCGATTGTCGTCATCTACGATCGCTACTTGGAAGAAAAAAGAAAAGTATTGTAATGTCTTAAAATATTTTTATATCCGTTGAATTTCACTGATTGGAATATGAATTATAACGAGATTTGCTCACCGAGTATAAAAAAAAAGAAAAAATAGTTACGTTCTAATATCAGGAGTCAATCGTTGTAAGCAAACTTACGTTGTTTCTAATCGGTTTTCTCGATTGTCGTCATTTGCAATTGATTCTTTTGGCCTTTTTTTTAAACAAAAAAAAAGGAACTCTTTGTTCTAACGAGTGTCTTAATTGGAATTTAGATTATAACAAGTTGTATTATGAATACGAAGAAAGTTCCACCTCGTGTTATTAGTAGTCAGCTGTTGTAACAAAACTTACATACGTCGTTTCTACGCGGTATCTCGATGGTTGTCAATGATTACGATCGATTCTTTTTTTTCGACATTTTCATTCTAATGAGTGTCCTAATTAGAATATATATATATATATATATATATATATATATATATATATATATATTATGTATAACGAATTATAACAAGGTGTACTGTGGATGATGATAAAGAAAAAGTGGTATTAGAAGAGTCAGCTGTTGTAGCCAAATTTATATCGTTTTTACACGGTGTCTCCCGAACTTTCTTCTCGTCTTATCTTTCTTGCCATGATACAATATGTATATAATTATATATATATATTAATCCTAATTAAAACCAAATATTATAATATTATAATATTTATAAAATAATATTCAAATATTATAATATTTTCAGATGCGTTTAGGATGCGTTAAAAAAAAAAGAAGAAAACGAAAACAAATTAATTACCTGTAAATTAACAAATTATCACTTAAGTAATCGCACGAAGATTATTTCCTTTCGAAAAATAAATCCATCTAAACCGTTCGATCTTTTTATAAAAGCCGTGAGTCGCGTTCTACGTATTTCGAAAATATGTTCGATACCTCGTCAACGTTTATCTAGGAAAAGTCCAAGGCGGACTTGGTTGAATAGAGTTAACGAACTTTTTGTAAGTTGATATCACTGTCTCGACGACCTTGAGAGATACTAACGTTCATATTGATTTTCGATAAAGTATCGTGCCTCCGTAAGAGGATTGAACTCATCCAATCGATCATTATAACCATCATCGTTTTATTCCTCCAGTTTTCGTTTAAACTGTCCTTACTTCGAGCCATGGCGACGGTCTCGGGGAGGAGGGGAGGAGGGGGTGAGTGGACGAGGGGAATGAGGTAGTGAGGGGGTCAGCCAGAACAGAAAAAAAATGTAGAAAAAATAAAAGAGAAGAGTAAAGACCTCGTCGTGTTTAACAACGCAAACGATAAGGCATCGAACCTCGACGAAAGTAACGACGTTAATTTTAGGTTTCTTAGAGAGTAAAACGATATACATACGCGTAATTCCGGATTGGTGCAATTAATCATTCGCAATTAAGCCAGACAAATTTCTTACTGTGATAGCTCAGATCGGCCGATTGAGAATATGTACATACGAACTTATTTACGAACTTAGGTACTTACGAACGAACGGAAGAGAAATATTTTCGCGAGCATGGGCACGAATCGAATTCATGGACACGAAGAACGTCGAGGTATCTTACGATCTTAGAGACGAGTATGTGTGTATGTATGTATATCCTGACATGTACGTACATATACGTTCTACGACTATGTCAGATTATTTTCTTAACGTTTAATTATTTCGAAAAATTTCATCAAATTTACATTGATCTCTTGATACAGGATAAGTAAATAAGTATGTACGTATATAATGTACATAATGTAAGTACGTACGTAAGTATGTATGTATTTAGTGTATATATTGTAAGTAAGTACGTATGTACGTATTTATGTAGAATATTTTAAATGTTAACACGCTCGAGTGCCTTAATATTAATCTAATTATCTCTTATTATCAATTCGTTCGTTTAATATATTTCAAACGATTGCAAATGGAGAGAAGAGAGAGAGAGAGAGAGAGAGAGAGAGAGAAACTTGGGATCTTTTCCTTTTCTCTTTTCTTTTTTTTTGGTTGTTTTTAAAAAGTACGAGCAAACGTATAATATTTCTTAACGAAATATTATAGTACGGTATATAATTAAGTTATAATAAATGTTATAAACTTTATTTCTCAGGATAAGCAAGTGTTCCTATATATAAAGAGAGAGAAAAGGAGAGAGAGAGAGAGAGAGAGAGAGAGAGAGAGAGAGAACAGAGGCTTTGAGAACTATTGAGTTTGTTACGTATAACATCTTATATCATTTACCAATTGACATTTGAAACTCCTTATCTCTCATTATCTTCAACATGCAATTGCAATCATTATATCAGTAACAAAGTACCACTTGTAGCTTTATATTAAATTAAGTTGATACGATCTTTCTTCTCTGTCTCTGTTTGTCTCTCTCTCTCTCTCTCTCTCTCTCTCTCTCTCTCTCTCTCTCTCTCTCTCTCTTTGTCTCTCTCTCTCCCTGTCTATCACTTAACTGGTTCGATATAATCTATGACGCTTAAAGTAAACTTATAAAATGATTACTTAATAATCTCCTAAGTAGTACAAACATAATTTCGAATAAATTATATAATCCATTGTTATTATGCCGTTACATATGTGTACGTAATCCAAACGTAAGTACAACGAAACATGTCACAATTGCAATAGGTTAAATCGTTATTGGATAAAATATATATCACGAATAATATATCACGATCGATTCGGGATAGATCATCGTCGAACTTTATTTACGAAAAGAAGGATATAAAAATTTATTAGATTTGTTCTAGGAAATGGCTGTGTTTGTCACATTTAAAGATAAAATTCAAATTCATAAAATATCTCGTCTCTATCTCTTCATAGAATATCATTCGTCTCTTTCTCTCTCTCTCTCTCTCTCTCTCTCTCTCTCTCTCTCTCTCTCTCTCTCTCTTTCTTCTCTGTGGTTTTCGCGACACGCGTGCTTCTTTCGAACGGCATTATCTTCGCGTATCGCTTTTTAACGACTTCCGGTGAATCGTAGTCGGCACGTTTCCAAGCGCAACGTTCGACCTCGTGCGATCGAGCCTCTCAAAGATATATATATATATATATATATATATATATGAGTGTGTGCATGTATATATATATGTATTCTTTTTCTCTATTTATCTTTCTCTACTTCTCTTTATCGCTCTCCCTCTCTCTCTCTCTCTTTCTCTCTTATTTCTTTTTCTTTAGCTTCGATTTTACGAGCGTGCCATTCTGTACAGGTCTCGGTCACGCTAAAGTGACTCTCCATGAATCCGAAATACTCGTTTGAAGAGCTCTTTTCGAAGCAAATTCTCTCTCTCTCTCTCTCTCTCTCTCTCTCTCTCTCTCTCTCTCTCTATCTCTCTATCTCTATCTCTGTTCGTATCTCTGTCTCTATCTCTGTCTTTTTTTTTTAATCATTTTCTTTTAGTCTATCTCTTTTTCTTTTTTTTCCTGGTTTTTCGTTTTCTTTTTTTCTTTTTTCTCTCATATTGAGTGGCTCTGAAAGCTTCCGGAAGCTGTTCGACGGTCGTGGAATACGTTATCACGATTAGTTAAATCTTTTAATGCTGTGGAACGTTCAGAGTCGCGAGCACAGGAGCGGCCGATTATCCCCGTGCGATATACACATACATATACATAGATACATAGATAGCTACATATCGTTCGTGAATCGATTAAACGAACGATAAATTATTCGAACGGTCTAATGCCCGACGCGGTAAATTTAAACGTGTCGTATAATAGTCGATCTCTCTCTTTCTCTCTCTCTCTCTCTCTTTCTCTCTCTCTCTCTCTCTGTTTCTGGTTGAGATCTCTTAACGCGAAATCTAGAAATGAACGTATGGCGTATCATAAAAATCTAAAATCTATACATAATATTATCTATCTATCGATATATACAAACGTGTGTGTGTGTGTGTATGTGTACTGATCCATGCTCGAAATTAATATCGCAGAGAAATGTATCTATCTATCAATGAATTTCTTTTTGTTTTCACGAAGACGATCTCAATCAAGACGCTTACAACGTAAAATGGAAAACAAAAATAAATTAATTAATTAACAAATAATGTTTAACTCAATAACAAATAATATAAAGGTCAATGAAAATAAAATGGGAAATGGAACTTTGCCATTAATTTTTTTCTTCTTCTTTTACTTTTTTTTATAAATCGTTACTTCGATGTATTGATACATTGATATACTATTAAATATCTTCTCGTAGCCAAGCCATGCTGGTATATTGTGAAACATCTTATATTTCCTGTATTTATATCTATATTTATACCATCTTTCTCTCTCTCTCTCTCTCTCTCTCTCTCTCTCTCTCTCTCTCTCTCTCGATATCAATATCGATATGCATACGTTTGCATATGGCATATCGTTCGATTTCCTTCCTCATGTCCTTTAATATAACGTTCTGCGAATACGTCGATCGTTAAAAACGATATCAATTTTATATGGCCGCACCCGGTGATAAGAATTAATGAGCTCTACGTATATTCCATAATTTTGCTTCTAATAATTACTAATATATCGCAAATGATTCCTCTCAGAACGGATACTTACATACATACATATATATGAATATACACGTGTGTGTGTGTGTGTGTGTGTGTGGTCCTAATAATACGTATATGTGTTTGTATCTGTATCGCAACATTCGCGAGATATTCGCGAACTCATTCGACCTACCCCTCTAACCATCCAATCCCAACCCCCTTTCTCCCCTTTCTCCTCCACCTTCTCATTCTCATTCTCATTCTCGCTAACTTCCCAAGCAACTCTTCGTACGACTAACGCGAGTAAATTTTCACGTTGGTTCCGTTAGGCAATCACTATGAATCAAGCCGGCTGCGCCTGCTCTTACGTTTACGATTGTTGTAAATTACTCGACGTTTTTTCGACGCTCTTTTACCTCCGCCATACTTACTACTCTACACCGGCCACAACACCATCTCCTTCCCTCATCTCCCCTCCCCTTTCTCTCTCTCTCTCTCTCTCTCTCTCTCTCTCTCTCTCTCTCTATCTATCTCTGTCTGTCTGTTCGTCTATCCGTCTGTCCGTCTCCCCTTGTTTTCCTCTTTCTTAGAAAACCGATGAAATTCAACGAAGACAGAAAATAATAAACTTAATGATGTTAATTATCAAAAGAAACTTATTGTTGATGTTTAATGCACCTCAAACTCGACTATTTATTGCTTTAAACAATATAAATCTTATTGTTAGTGGGCAGGGTATTTTTGTTAGCTTATTCGTTTATATACCGTTTGATCTATCGTATTTTTATGAGGTGTTTGAAAATATGTAAAGGTTGGAACGATTGAGAGCTATTGTGAAAGGTATTATATAGTTTGGTTATACGATAAAAGATATTTTTATTATTTTGAGAGTGGTATACAAATGTAAGTCTTATATAAGGAAATATATAACCCTGATAAGATTGCGAATCCTTGTTGTTATTGCACGATCATTTTATATATTACGTAAGAAATAAAATTTTATCGATTATTATGTCAAGGATATTACGGATACCTTATCTAAACAATATTTTTATTAGAAAACTTTTACTTGTACCATACTAAATCCTGTCATTCATTATGCATTACTTGTTGCATCGTACAAATCGTTTAATTATTAGTAAGTTGGCAAACGATTATGTTGTGGTAATATTGTAAACAAAGTTTTAATGAATAAACAAATGAAATTTTATCGATTATTATATCAAGGAAACTGCCGACAATTTTTCTAAACAATATTTTCTATTTTCTCATTCATTCTGCGTTACTTGTTGCATCGTACCTATCGTGTAATTATTACGTAGTAAGTTTACAAACAGTTATATTATAATAAATTTATAAACGAAGTCTTACGAAGAGAATAATGAAATTCCGTCGATTGTTATATCACCTTTTATAAACGATATTTTCAATTTTTTCATTAATTCTCCATTACTTGTTGCACAGTACAAGTTAAGCAATTATTACGGACAACAAGTTTACAAACTATTATAATGTAATAATATTATAAACAAAGTTTTAATGAATAAACAAATGAAATCTTATCGATTATTACATCGAAGACATTCAAGACGCCTCTTCTGAACAATATTTCCGAGTATACAAATGTTCTTTCTCGTATCGCAGTAATTCTTTCGTTTCGTTCTGCATTACTTGTTGCATCGGACCGATTAAAAAATATAAACACGCTCTATCGTCCGATCTTGAACGCGCGAGAATTCGAGGAGTAGTCTTTATCGATGCACCGCACGCGTCACGGTACACCTTTCGCGTGACCGACAAACCGCCCGCTAGGGATTATCATAAGTGGTCGAGTACCTTCTCAAGGCCAACGAGAAGGAGCCTTAAGAGAGAAGCCCAAGAGAAAGAGAGAGAGAGAAAGAAAGAAAGAAAGAGAGAGAGAGAGAGAGAAAACCCGCTTAACGCGAAATCCTGTCGCACGTGCTCTTCGAAAGCGTTTCGAATGGCCGACTTCCGCCCTCCCTTCCTCCCTTCCACCCCCTTCCCCCATTCTACTTATTTCTATCTCTTTCTTCATTTTTTCTTTCGTTGTTTTTTCTTTCTTTCGTTTTTAATTTATTTATTTACACCGTCATCGTAGCTCTATCGGTCACGCCACTTTTAAAATTACTAACTACTCCGGTCGATTTGAATTTTCGATAAGGGTCTATTCGCCACGATGAAAATCTCGTTCGGTTTCTTCGGCAAAGGTGGTCTACTATCTTACTATCTTTCTCTCTCTCTCTCTCTCTCTCTCTCTCTCTTTCTCTGTTTGTGCGTGTATGTGTGTGTGCGTGTATGCTTGCATATATGTGTGTGCGTCTATGGGTGTCCGTAACTCGTACCTAACTTGACCTAAGTGGAAAATTATAGCCTACGAACTCTGTCCATATACGCATTAAATTTTTATCACGTATAACGATCTATCTATCTATATAATATATATATATATATATATATATATATATATATATATATAATATATTTTATATACGTATATACCTAAAAGCATTTGTATCAGGATGATCTCCTATATAATCTATATAATAATCTATACGTCTGAGACCGTGAGCTCGAGGCAAATTCGTTCTGAGATCGAGTCGGGTTTCTTTTTCACCTGTTCGAAAAATAACGCTTCGTTAACTCGCATAATTTCGCAAGGCTGTATTAACGGAAGACTCGATTCGACTTCTAAATAATCGTAAGATACAGAAGATATTAAATCATAACCTAGGATTAGATCCGATCAAGACCTTTCTCTTTTCGATTTTATTATTCGAAATCCGTTTACCGTGTAATCGTAATTCAACTTTGTTGTAACATATTACGATTTTAAAATACCTCAGCATATTTATTTCTTCGTCGTTTATAATTATTTTTAATTGTTATATTTCGCATTATAATTTTTTATCGTTCAGATATCTCATCTTTTTTTTCTTCATTTTATTTTCGAACGATATGAAAAGATTTGTACTAGCTGGACAATGTGAAGATTTAGAAGATATGAATGAATTATAAAGCATAACGTTGATTTATGCTTTTATCCTTTTAAACGATTTTTTAATGACCGTATTACACTATAAAAACGTTATGAAACAATAATTCCGCGTATTTTAAATAACTAATATGTCTGATGATATGTTTTGATTAAATAAAGAAATAATTAGGATTAATTAATATTAAAAAATTTACAATGATACAACAATTTTTTATTACTCGCTGTATAAACATCGAGATGTACACGACGGACGAATTAATATACATATTCATTCATTTCGAATGAATCATACGATTAAAACATTTTTCATCATATTTTAAAAACCAAGATAAACCTATACATTTTTTTTCGGGCAAACTTTATATGAATCGTTGCAAATATATTTACGTGGAATTAATTAATTTATCGTTTTTAATTAAAACGTATGTTTTTAAACGAAAATGAGAGAAATTACGATCGCAAAATAATTAATAGTATTAACTAAACTAAATAATGACAGATGATGATTTAAGAAAGAAATGGAATAACTATTGAAATAATCATTTAATTCTAATGATACGTGCCTAACAGCTGATTATAAAGACGTCCGGTATAACAGTTCAAAGGTTATTATCGCGGGAGAATAGCGAACTACTTCTCGCCTCACCACCCACGACGGTGAGAGAGACGATGAGGAGAATTCTCTCTCTTTCTCACACACAAACACACACATACACACACGCATACACGCGCATGTACACATATACGCATACTCTGTCTTTGCGGTGTAGAAATTACGTGCGGGGTGTGCAGCGACGCGCGACCGCAAACGCATTTGGAAATTAAACCACCTCCCTGGTGATAATTCTAGCGGTATTCGCGAATGAGGAAGGATAAGAGAGACAGAGAGACAGACAGAGAGAGAGAGAGAGAGAGAGAGAGAGAGAGAGAGAGAGAAGAGAGAAGAGAGAGGGATGGAGAAACAGAGTAAATATCAGTGCGAACGTTCAGCGGTACTAACACATTGACTACTATGCAGATTTTGTACATTTTGTTTTTTCTTTCTTTTTTTTTCTTCCATTTATTTTTGCTACCGCACTAAAATTGTACATTTTCTTCTTTTCTGTTTTCTTTTTTTCTTTTAATTTATTTTTTTTTTTATATTTTTTGTTTGCTACCACACCAAAATTTTCATTAAATATGATAAATTATTTTCACGGTACGATTAAGCGTTACTCTGTAGTATCATTAAGGGTGCGTTTATTTTGCTACGATAATGATCTTAAAACGTTATCGATTGCGCTCAACGATTAATTACTTTGAATCGATTAATAATTTGCTATATTTTTTTTTTTTTGAAGCAAATGAAATTTATTAATATCGATTAATTTGTATGCAATGCAATGTTTACTTAAAACAGTTTAATGAATGAATTAGAAGGTTCATTAATATTATTAATTATTGCGAAGTATACGATTAAATGAGTCTCTACAGTATCATTAACTGTGCTCATTAATATGATAAATTATTTGGACAGTATGATTAACTGTGTGTTTTGTTTTGCAACAGTAATAGTGATCTCAAAGTATATTTGATTACACCTGATGATTTAATCGATTAATAACCTTCTATTATTTTCTTTAACGAAAATGAAATTTATTAATAATTATTTATTCAAATTTAGTAATCATTTTTTAAGGAAATTAATCATTATTTAAATCAAAATTTATAATCGTTTAATCGAAATCTTTCAAATTAATTTTTTATTCAGTAACATTCGACATATAATAATAAACGAATTAGAATTTTCATTAATACGATAAATCATTGCGAAATTTGTTAATAACGATTAATCATTATTTAAATATCAACGCACATTTTACCCAACACAGTTTAATAAAATCTCTTTCGCATTAATTTTTCATTCCGTATCACTCGACAAATAATAATAAACGAATTAAAATTTTCATTAATACGATAATTCATTGCGAAATATGTTAATAACGATTAATCATTACTTAAATATCAACGCACATTTTACTCAACGCAGTTTAATAAAATCTATTTCGAATTAATTTTTTGTTCGTCTCTTTGCGAGAAATTAAAAAAAAGTAACAATTTTATATTATCGTACGACAAAAAACTCTGATCGTCGTTGAGAATAATCGTATGATCCTGTCGTGACAATCGATCAGTAACTCTGTTAATGATTGCGCTCGATAAAAAAAATAAAAGATAAAAAAAAGAAAAGCAAGAACAACAACAACAAGAAAAATGTTTAATCGTCACTCGATTCGTCCTCGATTCGCGTGTTTTTACACTCTCGCGGAGGGCGAAACTCGCGCGAGTTGTGGCCGATGACCTCGTCTGGGCCCCTTTCGCCCACGCGGCGGTTTTACCGAAGCAAAAAGAAAAGAAGGGGAAAGGGGGAAGGGGAAATAAGGAGGAGGATTGTACTGGACCGAAAGGATACGACGAGCCTACCAATCGGCATTCTCCACGTATGTACCCAACGGGTTCGCGTCGACGAACCTTCCAAGGAAGTTATCGAGTCACGGGGTCGCACGATTCCACTCCTCTTTTCCTCGCTCGATTTATTTCCCCCCTCATACTTCTTTGCCCTTTTCCTTTTCCTTTTAATCCTCTCCCATTCGAGAGCCCCGAAAAAAAAGTACGAAAGAAATCCTTTAAGGATTTCTTCGGAAAGTATGAAAAGATTTAATCTCGTTTTAACCATATACATACGTAAATATGTAACTACGTCGATATATTTGCGCGATCTTATCGGTTATTATCTTTTATGAATATTTTCTTTCTTGTTTTTATCTTTATTTTGATATTTATTAATTGTTCTTTATTAATCTTGTATGCCGTCGTATTAGTCGTATTACTCTTATATAACTCTTTAACATTTTACTTTATATTAATATATTACTTTATACCATACTTTAGTAAAATTGTATTTACATTAAACTAAAGTTAATGGTATATATATATATATATGCAATTTTTTTACAATTATCATCAAATAATTATTCCGATCAAAATAAGTAAATATAAATATTAATACAATATATATATATATATATATATATATATGTAAATATATTTCTAAATACATACATCTTATTTATTATATGTAAATTATTAATTATTAAAATATTAATTTAGATATATGTAAATACAGTATACATATACAGTACAAATATAGCTGATTTTATTTGGATGATCGATACAAGTGAGATATTGAGTGCATAATCAGCAGAAGTATATAAATATATATGTAAATACAATATATATATATATATATATATATATATATATATATATATATAATCAAGATGAATATATAATATCGTTTTACATTTCGAAAACATTAAATGACTTATTTAAATTCGATTGAACCTTCGGAATATCTTTTACAAGATACTCGACCGATCGATTATACTTGGAACGTATTTAACATTTGTCTTGAAAGTCCCCTCACTAACACAATAATATCTTCTTAAAAGATGATATTACAATCCCATACACAGAAAAAGCATTTGAAAAAGATCGAAAGAGTACCCCTTAACTGATTCTATTATTGCTTTTCATTATACGTACATACGTACATACCTACGTACATACGTACACATCATGCATACACGAATACAGACACATATACACACGTACGTACGTACGTACGTATAATCGTACTCGACAAGAGCTGCCCGATTGATATTCATCAAAAGAACGAACGATCCGTTCCTCTATACGTGGACTTCGTCTATGGAATACGGATGTTGTACGTACGTGCGCACGCACGTGCCTCCATTTAAATCGATGCGATTAAAAAGACGGGAAACATCGCGTTCTCTCTTCGGCTATCTTTTTTTCTCTCTTCTTTCTTCTCTCTCTCTCTCTCTCTCTCTCTCTCGTTTTTTTTTTCCTTTTCATTTTCTTTTTTCATTCAGTCGCGCAAAAAGTTTGGAATCGACGTACGATTTCCAATCAGATTCTACTATTTTACAGTCCCATTGCTTTCGCCAATGCTCGTTTAGGAACATCCTTCAAGTGGAATTAAATAATCAGTGTCGATGGAAAATAGTCGACTATTCGTTCTTTCTCTCTCTCTTTCTCTCTCTCTCTCTCTCTCTCTCTCTCTTTCTCTCTCTCTTTCTCTCTCTCTCTCTCTCTCTCTCTCTCTCTCTCTCTCTCTCTCTCTCTCTCTCTCTCTCTCTCTTTCTGTCCGACTCGATGCATGCTGCATTTATCGAAGCACGCATCTACATCGGTTTAACGTAGTTACCGCTCGAACGGCTCTCGGTAGAAGCGTACCACTTGCGTAAGTATCATAAATTACACTGCCAACTATTGTACCGTGCTCGTTCTTCCCCCTAACTCCCCCTCCCCTCTACCCTTCCCGCGCCTCTTTCCTCCCCCTCCCCCAACCCCACGTTTTTTTCCATGTCTATTTACTTGTATTTCATTAGGACTGCACGCATTAAATTGTAATAGAGCTCAATTATATAATACCGATCTCTTTCTGCTTTCCAATAGATTTCTGTATATATTTACTTGACTTTTTCTACACACACACATATATATGTATGTATATATGTTTTTTTATTTATGTAATTAAAATGATAATTAAAATGAATACCCGTGATTATTTATGTTAAATGACTTTATGTTTTTCTTTCTTTGTTTCCTTTTTTCTTCTTTTTTTTTTTATCTTTTCATCCACAGAAAGCCATTTTTAATTGACTTTTTATAGATAACAATCGATTTCAATATAAGTATTACGTACAATTAACATACTTGAGTAATCGTTTAAGTAATTATATAAAGTAGTATTTTCTCGTGAACTTTTTCTTTTTTTTCTTTTTTTTTTCTTTTTTTCTTTTCTTTCCTTTTTTTTTTGTTTTGCAATTTAACCGTCAAACTATAATCATCGAAGACTAATTTATTTGTATACAAAAGAATAGAGCGGGAAAAGTGTTCTTTTTTCATTACCTTTCTTCATCTTCTTTTTCTTTCTTTCTTTCTTTTTTCTTTGATTTAAAAAAATATTACAACCTCGTGGATTTGTAATCTTGTCAATTGTCAATGTTTATTTCTCAAATAATAACGTTACGTTGTGTAATTAAATTATCGACGCCGCTTATATATCCAAGCTTTCTCTACATAACGTTTATATATATACATATATATATATATATATATATATATGTATATATATATTTGTATATGTATATATACATATAAATATAAATGATAGAGATCTGCTTGTATAATCGTTTAAATAAAAGAATACGTTCTGATATAAACGTATGTTCGGAAGACCCGGAAGTATTTCTCTTATGTTAGCTAAACTTATAAAGAAAGAAAAAAAATAATGTACGTACATATATATATATATATATATATATATATATATATATATATATATGTATATGTATATATATATATATATATATACATAAATATATACATATATATGTTATATTATAGCGAGTATGACGAGTAATAAAATTTCTTTTAACGTCTCTTTTTACGGGTCGAATATAAACTCTTCAGGGCCGTGTTACTTCTTTACAAAGGCGACGAACGCCTTTTCGTATTATTCGTATCGCTTCTCATCTCTTATTTTTCTCTTTATTTCGCATCAGCCTCTTTTCGAATATTTATAACGTTTGGCGTGGCATAAATCGAAACGGGTAAGGCAATATCCTTACCGCGATTTTCAGACTTTAACCTTGCCACCATGAAAAAAAAAAAGACAGAGATAGACACGGAGAGTAAGAGAGAGAGAGAGAGACAGATAGACAGAAAGAGAAAGAGAGAGAGAGAGAGAGAGAGAGAGAGAGAGAGAATGACAAAAGGAGAAAAAGGAAGAAAAAAAGGATGAAAGAGTGAAAGAGATAGAGAAAAGGAGAAAGAGAAAGTATGAAAGAGATAGAGAGATAAAAAGAAAGAGAGAAAATGTGTGTGTGTGAGAGAGAGAGAGAGAGAGAGAGAGAGACGACTTTTAGTTCGTAATACGGACATGACCCCGCTCAACGAGGGAGTATACCAGGATATCAAGACGAAAATAACTGCCTCGATGTAACGGTCATGGCCGGCAATTAAATTTAAGCGCTTACGGATGCAGCAAGGCGAGTAGGATGCATACACGAGAAGGTAAACAGAGATCCTCCCTTTCTCCTTTCTCGCTCTCTCTCTCTCTCTCTCTCTCTCTCTCTCTCTTTCTCTATCTCTCTGTATCTCTCTACCTATCTATCCATCTATCTGTCTATCTATCTATTAATCTATCTATCTCGTTTTATTTCTATCTCTATCTCTTTCTCTTTCTTTTTATCTCCTCTCTATTTCTATCTCTTTCTCTATATTTCTATCTTTCTCTATTTTTCTCTTTACACATGAACGTACTGACATAGCGACTAATACGAAGCTAGAGAAAACTGGAAAGAGAAAGAGAAAGAGAGAAAGAGATATGAATGTATTTATTAATTTTCATTAGTATGTTCAACAAGGTACGGTTAACGTAAGTAGGACTTTACCTCTTAGAAAGAATGAGGATTCCGTCGTAAAATAGAAATTAATGATTCGAAACAATGATTATTGTAGGAAAAGACATTTGTATGTCGGTTTCTTTTTTCTTTTCGTTAATTTGTTCTTCTTTTCTTTTCTTTATTATTTTTTATACATCACACTTTTAATCGAATTTCAAATATTATCAACAGACGAAAATTGATGATTTTTCGATAGTATGATCGTTTTGATTGAGATAATTGAATATGCAAGGTACTACATTTCTTTATATATATATATATTTTTTTTTCTTGCTATATTCTGTGAATGTCTGTGTATTTTTTTTTAATACTTTGAGTCGAAAGCGGCTTCGCGTTATTAAGTACGTCAAACTTGTATATATATATATATATATATATATATATATATATATATATATATATATATATATATATATATAAAAGAAATAGGAAAAAAGAGATAACGAAAAAAAGGACAGAAAAAACGAGTTAAACAGAGTTAAAAGGAGAAACGTGTAAATATGATTAGTTAACGTTGATAATATCTGGATATAGGAACGAGCGGCTCCTTCGATTTAAATGCAATTTTAAAATAAGTAAAGTGGCTCCATCTGACGAAGCCACGTTGAAATCGTTCCACTGGGTATAAACTCGGAAGATAAAATGTGATGCGTTTTTTTCTCGGGAACGGGGAAAAAACGGGTCCTTTTTAAATTCCGTCGTTCGTACATAAATCGTGTAAAAATTCACGATCCTTCGTTAATTCCACGATCTTTCATTTTTCCACCAATCTTCTTCGTCATTTTTCTTAGACTCGTTCGAAACGAATGGCTTTTTACCAAGATCGGCTATTAGAAAGTTACTGTAATGCGAAAGCAAATACGATCGACGTTCTATCCCGAAATCGATTTACGTAACGAACCACCCTCATGTATATTTATGATCCTAGAGGAATAGAGAATGAGAGAAAGAAAAAGAGAGAGAGAGAGAGAGAGAGAGAGAGAGAGAGAGTACTAATTAAGATATCGGTCGATCGTCGAACAAAACTAACGGAGGAAAGACTTTTTCCGCGTGAGGATCGATTAATTAACGAAAACGACTGACGAGAGAGTTTTGACCAAAAAAATAAAAAAAAAACGAAAAAAAAGCAAAAGAAAGAGAGTACTACGAATAGAATGAAATTGAACAGATTGCGTTAGATATGTGTGTGTGTGTATATATATATATATATATATATATAAATAGATTATATTTATTATATCAAGGTGCAATGGAATAAAAGTTATAACAATAACAACAATAACGGCAAGAAAAAGAAAACGAAAATAAAGTACACGTAAAAATAAATCGATCGATCTATATCGACTAATTCTGTTCATTCCTAGCGTTTACGCTAAACTAAAAAGAACGGGGAAAGAGAGAGAAAGAGAGGAAAGAAAAACAAAATAGAATGTAATTGTGATTTCATTAAAATATTTAATATATAGAAAGAAAAAGGAGAGAGATAAAATAGAAAAGGGAAAGAGAGAGAATAAGTTCGAGGAAAATATATAATTATATTATTATATTTATTATATAAAGAATAGAAACAGATAGACGAAAGAGGGAGAATAAAGTAAAAAATACAGAAGAATTGATAGAAATTGGTAGAAAATAATAATTTTATTATATATAATAAGATATATATATTTATTTATTATTTATATATATATATATATATTTATATATATAATAATATAATATATATAATAATAATTTTATTATATATAATAAGATATATATAAATATATATAATAAGAGTAAGTAATAAAAATATATATATAATGAAATTTTTATTATATATATATATATATATATATATATATATATATATATATATATATATATAAGTTAAAGAGAGAAAGAGAAAATAAAGACAGTATATATATACTTACATGTAGTATATAAGAAGAGTAGGCGGTCGAACGGTTTAGACGATAACAATCGTTATAATCCAACACGAACGCGTAATATTATGTATCAAAAAGTCTGCTAGGCACACGCGTGCCTTTAAACTCTCGTGTCGCGGCTAACCTGGTACGTCGTTCCCATACTATGAGAGAGAGAAAGAGAGAGAGAGAGAAAGAAAGAGAAAGAGAGAAGTTCGAAGCTGGAAAAGAAATATAATCGTCCAGGCCAACGAACAACCGTGGCCTCGGTTTCAGGGTCGTTTCAACTATTATCCTGCCGCCAAGGATGCAGAAGAGTGCATCGTTCGAGAGTCCCAGCATTGGCCTGGGAGTCTCGCTTTCGCCCTCTCAAGAACAAACTCTTCCACGTCCTCTTCTTTTACCTATATCGATAGATCGATATATAGTTCTCGATCGATCGATCGTTACACCAATAAAACTTTCCTTTTTCTTTTTCTTTTATCTTTCTCATCTTCTTCTACTTCTTCTTCTTCTTCTTCTTCTTGGTAGTAGTAATCAATTTTCCTAAGACCATTGCGTTGATGAATATTTATTATTCGAGGAATGGATTGATGCAATTAGAATAACATTTAGAAAAAGTGATACCTACGTGGCGACGAAAAGGGGGGGAATGACCTTTTTCTTTCTCGTTTCTTTCCATTTTTTTTTCTTCTCTCTCTCTCTCTCTCTTTCTCTCTCTCTCGCTCTCTCTCTCGCTCTCTCTCTCTATCTCTCTCTCTCTCTCTTTGATTTTCTCATTTGAAGAATATAACCGTGTGGGTGTAAAAAAAAATGTGGTCCACAAAGCAACAACCGACACTATCGAATCTCGAGAGATATTTGCCGTGGCCCGGGGGTGGATGGGTGGCTGGCGGGGAGGGGGGAGTGAATGGTAAGATAGGGGTGGGGAGTGCTGCGGCATCGGCGGCAACGGCAGCGGCAGTGGCAGCAGCAGCAGCATGGCGGAGGGGGCACGTGTTCTACGCGAGAACATCCTCTTTTATTACTTATTAGCAAGAGCCCAAAGTGTTGTGCGTTGCTCGGTGCTTCGGTCTCGGCGAATGCGATTTTAATGATGCGTTTCAAGGTCTCTCTCTCTCTCTCTCTCTCTCTCTTTCTGTTTCTCTCTCTCTCTTTCTTTCTCTTTCTCTCTTTCTTGCTTTTTCTTGGGGGTCTTTGATACGAACGACGACGACGATGACCACAACGACGACGACTTTGAACACACTCGAAAACCAGTCGAGTCGTTACACTCGTTGACAGCTCCTCTTTCGATCGATCTCTCATTTTAAATCGTTAAATCGCTAACGAAAACTGCATTCCCCTCGCGCCTGAAAACGAAAAGAGTTTAACGATTCCATTTAACGCGATCCCAGCTTGATCATTTTCCTCAGAAGAATTCGTTGCATCTTATTTTTGCCGGATCGAATAAACACCCGAGGCCATGCTTGATATCACATCGTACTCTTCGATTTATATCCTTTCTTTTCATCCTCCATTGCGACTTGCCGTGCAAGGTCTTCGAACGCATCACGGAGTGACCGTATAAACGAGCAAATAAAGGCTGGTGCTCTAAGATCAGGGCCGTGAGGTTTACGAACCGAAAGATTGTTGATCTCTATGCGTTTAATATGTTAGTTATATATATATATATATATATATATATGTATGTATTCATTTATAACCGTTATATATATATATATATATATATATATATATATATATATATATATACTTCGAATATCTATTTTTAATAATTATTAATATTTTACTACTTAAATATCGATTTTGAGTATATTAAGTTTATTTTTATTATAACGAAAGAAAATAATAATGATATATTTTGAAGAGTTGCTTATTTTTAAAATTAGCGAAAGAGAGAAAGAAAGTATAATGTTTTATTTTATACTATATTATTTAGTTAATAATATTAAATAACGAAATCAAATAATATACTTCGAATTATAAAAGGAGACGCGGAGTAATTATCGGTAAAGCAGTTTTCTAATACACGATGTATGATTCGATATATGTATCTAAATCAACGTAAATTGTACGTTTTATCTTAAAATTTTTATTTTACATAAATAACAATGATAACGATTACATTCGAACAATATTATTAGAAATAAAATGATCCTTTATTCGATCAATTTTATTTTCAGTGATTTAAAGATGGAAAACATAATGCTACAGGATACGCGGAAAGATCAGATCAAGATAGTTGGTGAGCGAATAATAATAAGAAAATCAATAATTTTATTGAACATAGAAACGAGGAATCTCTTTTAATGAAAATAATTATCTTTTTCTTTTGGATAGATTTTGGATTGAGTAATATCTACGATAGCGAGGATCCTTTGAAAACCCATTGTGGCTCGCCCGAATACGCAGCACCGGAGCTTTTCGTCGTCGGTAAAAAATACGGACCCGAGGTCGATCTTTGGAGTCTGTAAGGAAATATTCTCAATGAAATAGATAAATTAACTCTTCTCAAATAAACGTGGTCTTTCATTCAACGTCATTATTATTGCAAAAGAAATGAAAATTTTACGCATTGAAATCCATTCACATATAAACTATTAAATATGGATTATAGTTTGTAATTTATTAAAATTCGTCTTTAATAGATTTTACATTGGGATCATTTAAAAATATGAAGAATTATATTAAATTTTGCGCCTGACTGTAGGCAACCACTTCATACTCGTACCTCCTGTAATATGCAACTTATCATGCAAGGAGCTATTACAAACTATGATAATAAAAGAACACGAACGACTATCTTATCGACCGAGAGATTCCCACGTAGATACAATTATCGACGTGCAGTATGAAGTATTGCCTGACTTTCAGGCGCACCAGAGTCACGATATATATAAAAGGTCTAAAGGAAATTATTTTTCTTTGTGTCGCTCGTTTATAAAAACGATCACGTACTCTCGATATAAAAATCTACAAAGTTACATACTTGAAGATTCGTTGTAAGGGTGTTAGAGGCAAACAAACAAAAAAAAAAAAAGAAAAAAAGGAAATGAAATTCTAATGGAAAATGTTTAAAAGTAAATTAGATTCGAGGAAAGAGTTATATTGTTAATTTGTATGTTAATGACTACAAATAATAAGATTTCGAATCGAATATCGAGCAGTGGCGTCGTCTTATACGGAATGATGACCGGTCGGCTGCCCTTTTTAAGTCCTTGCGACGAACAGACGTCATCGGAGGAACGTCGGCGAAGGTTAATGGCTCAAATAAACCGGGGTTTAACGGCCCTGCAAATGAAAAACATGTCGAGGATGTCGAATGATTGCAAGAATCTGATTAACAGATTGCTCACGCCCGTTCCGCATAAAAGGATTACGATTCAGGAACTTTGCCATCATCCTTGGATCGTTTGCAAGCTTAGGAATGTATCAAGAATTGCAAGTGAGGCTGATTTGGACGTGAACGATCAAAAGACGGTAATCCATTTCTTCCGTTTCTTTATTTAACGATAATTTTACGATAACGATAGTGATCCAAGATATTTCAAATCTCTCTTAAACGATAAATTAATATTTATTATATCTGAAATGTTAACGTCGTTTTTAAGTTGCTTCGACGAGCGTTTTTCACTTACTACGAGAACGACGACGATCTTTCCTTTTTCTTTTTTTATTTTTATTCTTTTATCTTCTTTTCTTATATCTCGTATTAGAACGTGCAACGTACTGGTCATACGAGAAAAATAAAATTACATTTTGTTACTACTCTGAATTCAAATTTTCATCTCGAGAACCAAAGGAACGTTCGTAATTTGGTAATATTTCGAGAAAGAGCAAAACGAAATAAGAAAAAAAAAAATATATATATATATATATATATATATATATATATATATACATAAAATTCGGTAAGACAAGATCTATTCATCGCAGACAGGATAGAACCTATGTTCGCGACTCGGTTCGAATTAAATCGGATCAAATCGGATCGGATCGGATCGAATACGAGTAGAAATAAATTTACTACGATTAATAGTAATTATACATATATTCCAATAACCTTCGGAATACGTGTAAATATGATTTTTGAAATATATAATATCTACACTTTAATGCTTCGATCGTATAATAAAATGAATAAAATGACACACGCACACGCACACGCACATGCATACGTAGAACATAGTGACGCATGGTCTATGAATTTCCACTGTTCTAGATAATCGCTGAGATATCCAAGATGACTCACCTGGATCGAAACACGATCGAGATGGAAATTATTCGACGAAAGTACGGCGAAATAGGCGGCATGTATAATATCAAGTACGAGAGTCGTAAGAAATGAAACCATTCACCGTAAACTTTAAATTGCATTTATTTCTCTTCGTCGGTGGACCGTTAATCCGCCTACGTCGTCGCGAGGACGTCGGTCCATCGATTTATCCTTCCTCTTTCCTTTTTTTTCTTTTATTTTATTTTTATCCTCTCTTTCTTCTCTTTTTTCTGTTTTCTTCTTCCTTTTTTTTCTTTTTTTTTTTTTTTTTAATCCCCTCGCTATGAAAGTTTCAATCGACGTAAAAACAAAAGGGAAAAGAAAAAATATTTCGTTCGAAAGACACTTAACGTATATCCTTTCTCGTTTTTTTTTCTTTTACGAGACACGAGAGACGAAAGGCCATTTCTCGTTATTTTTTTTTTTTTTTATATATATACTCATTTATAATTGTCAAAACTGCCCCGCCCCCTTCATTCGACACAATCGCCGAAGATTTAGCGGTTAAATTTTTAATTCGATCGATAAAGCTATCATAGAAAAATTTTCCTTACCGTTTAGATCGCACAAGGCACGTCAAGCCGCTGCTATGTACGCACGTCACACAGGATCACTCTCATTGCTCAGATACATACCCTCGCAGTACGTTAAACAATCGTATTCGGCGACCACGTCGATGAGGTAAAGAAAAAAACAAAAAGAAACGAGAGAAAAAAAGAAGAAGAGGAGGAAGAGACGTGAAAAAATAATGAAATAAAATATACGAGAATAAAATTGCATTGACGTTCTCACGATAATACAATTATTTTATTTCACGAATAGAAACGCAACGGCCGGCGAGACAACGACGACCTACAAAACGCCATCGAGATATTCGCCTTATGCAAAATCCGAGGAGAAATCGACCGGATATGTTTGTACAGTAACTCCGTTCAAAGAGAACAAGAAATGTTGGGACAGCAAGAGCGTGTCGTTCGGTGATGTTAAAAATTCTATGAAGCTACAGAAATACTCGAATACGTCCTGTAACGTTTGCAAAAACGTATTTTTACCATTGCCGAACGCACAGCAACCGCAAGCTTTCAAGAAGAATGAATTCGTCGAACACGCGTTACAAATGCACAGCAAGCACTCCGACAAAAGGTAAATGACGGTGAGAGCAATCAATGATCGATCGAATGATATACTAAGGGATAAAAAGAAACCTTTATACGATTTTTCCCCTTCCTCCCTCCCGCCATCCTTCCATCTCCTTCCTCTCTTTATTTCTCTCTCTCTCTCTCTCTCTCTCTCTCTCTCTCTCTCTCTCTCTCTCTCTCTCTCTCTCTCTCTCTCTCTCTCTCTCTTTTCCTCCTTCCACCACCCACCTTCCCATTTCTCAGTAATGAACAGAAGCAAACGAGCAGATTGGCCGTTCGTCAAACGAATATCCGTTTATTGCCTACCTCTTCGAGAATTTCTTTTTCTCAAGCATCTTCCAGTTGTCCTCAATCCGATGTGATACATCATAATCCCGTCAAGAGATGGTCTGAAATACGTGAGAAGAGAGAAACTATTCGACAACAAAGACGTTCGACGCATTCCGTAATTATTTATTTAATATCGTCGCTATTGTTCTTTTTTTTTCTTTGTTATAAGTACGCGTTAACTCGTTATAAATATTTTTTATACTGATAATAATCCAATTATTTCTATTATTGGTACCGAAGAAACGTTAAAATATTTTTACGCGCGCCTGCTCGCATTAACTTGTATATGTGGATCGGTGTAATCCAATATTTTTTGTCAATTTTTTTTTTCTTCTTTTTTCTTTATTAATCATTATTATATCTCTTAAAATATAACATTCCCAATAAATTTTGTTTCAGGTAAATCAAACTGATACGAACACGATCTTGTCAACGTCCTCGGTAAACAGAACTCGACCGCATACTTCAGAATCCAACACCGTAAATCGAAATGCATTCAATCGTTGTAAATTTAACATGGAAAAATTGGGGTCCCAAAGGGAAGTAGATAAAATTGTAACTTCGGTGCCAATATTTGTTAAGAA
Source organism: Dolichovespula saxonica (assembly GCA_911387935.1). NCBI lineage: Eukaryota > Metazoa > Arthropoda > Insecta > Hymenoptera > Vespidae > Dolichovespula > Dolichovespula saxonica. Next base: position 1,180,633 of record OU427010.1, read on the forward strand.
AAAGATAATATCTGCTTACGATACAATAGCTCCGAAACATCTTTTGCGCAATAATTCTTCGAACAAAAGTTCGTCCAAGTTAAATGACAAAGCAAGATAACTAAGGACAACGATAGAACTGTTGTAACATGTCGTTCGGATATTTTTTGTTCCTTTTGATTTAAAAAAAAAAAAAAGGAAGAAAAAAAAGAAAAAACCGACTTAATTAGAAAATTAAAAGTTGCGTATAAGTCACTTAAAAACCAAATATTTTACGTATATTATGTATTTCGACACATTTTAGGACAAACGATAAAATGATCTATAATCTTCTTTTTTTTTTGAAAAATTAAACAACCATATTTTATTATCATACCCTTATGAAATATGTTTGAAAAATACTATTGAGATTTCTAATAAACAAATCAATTCGTAATAAATGTTTGAATTTAGCGCGTAAAATTTGACACAGTGTTTTCGCGCAAACGATAGTGCCTCCATCTAGATGATGTTAAAGAAGCCGCCGATTCCTGCCACGCGTAAACGTGAGGGAGGTTATTGTATTTGTCAGGATATTTTGTTTCAACAGAAAAAGAAAAGTAAAGAAAAATAGCATAAAAATGTCGGCAATCGCAGTGATTCAAAAGTTTTATCAAGAGTATACGAAGACCACACCGAAAAAGCTCAAAATTATTGATGCTTATTTACTGTATGTATTTTTGACGGGTGTCATACAGTTTACCTATTGCTGTCTTGTTGGCACTTTTCCATTCAATAGTTTTCTAAGTGGCTTCATATCTTGTATCTCTTGTTTCATATTAGGAGGTATGGTTAACATTAATTATTAAATTGATTTTATATATATATATATATACACACGTTAATCAGATTAAATTATTGCAACTAACTTTTCTTGCAGTTTGTCTTCGATTACAAGTTAATCCACAAAACAAAAGTCAATTCTATGGAATAAGCCCGGAGAGAGGATTTGCAGACTTTATATTTGCCCATATAATACTTCACATCGTCGTTATGAACTTCATTGGTTGATAGAAATATTTTTTTCCTAATAATTAATATCGGCTTAATCTGAATTAAAGATCAGGAATGATTAATGAAGAAGATCGCACTTTTATATATTAAAAACATATTGCAAGGACTATTAACTCATTCTGATACGCTTCAATTCAATGTAAAATATTTTTGTCATAGAAGAGATCTTAAGAAAATATATATATATATATATATATATATATGTGCATATATATAAGAAAAAAATAAATCGTTTGAAAGAAATTCATTTGGAATTTGCTTCCTTTTCTCCTTGTTTTATGCTAAAGACAAACAATGTATAACTACGACAATCTGTAATACATTTTATTTGTCTTATTTTTCATACAACCTTCTTTGGGGAGGGACAGGAAACTTTGTATTTCTAAATTTAATACATATTTTAAACTCATATTTACAATGATGTTAAAGGGGGATCTCTATCGCGTAAGTGCATAGGTTTCACATATACGAAAGGATCGTTCTTGCACCTCCAGAGATGTTCTTTTTTATATTTTGGAGAAAAATCATACATTGTGCAAGAGTACAAATCGTTGCTTTTAGAAATACATTTATAAATAAATTAACATGAATATTTTACAAGATATAATCTATCAAATATTAAATATTCAAATATATGGCAAAGAAATTGATTACTTTTTTTTTTGTCAACTAAATATCTTATTTATTCGATGAATAGAAACAATTTTCAAAGCTCTTAAATGTGTAATTTAACTATTTTCTGATTTAATACTAAAAGCTAGAGTGGAAATGCTAAAATTTTGCTTGGCGAATTACCATAGACAGAAAGTTGTTCACACATGTTTATATCTTATTTCCTACCTAAGGGTGACTTAAAAACTATAAAATAAATAGCATCTTTAATAAGAATAAAAGTAAAAATAAAACACATGGTATATGAGAATGGATACCACTATAACTTAAAATAATATTCTATTCATATGAGTTTAAAGCCAGTTATTAAACAATGTATGAATATCATACAGACATACACGTTATATATCTTTGACCATACGGATAAATTTAAGTGTGTATCTATAAGAAGTTTAATTATATCACATAAGCAGCCAAGGAAACTCAATAAACATAGTTATGATTCGTTGTTAACGCAATATGTAGTTATAACAAAAGTAAGGGTTTTTTTTTTCTTTTCTTTTTTCTCTTTTTTTTTCAATATAAGAATAAATAAACTAAAAGTCATAAAATTTGCGAAATACTTCATCAAAACAAGAAAAGTCTTTTCAAGGTGTGTTGATGTTTGTGTGTGTGTGTGTGTGTGTGTTTTATATGTATATATAACTTAAAATAAAAATTATGTGTTTGTCAAATATGAAGTTACTGAACAATCTGCATATTTTGCTCCTCAGTGTGAATTCAATTTGTTTATTTATTTTTTTTTTTTCTCGTTTGATTTTTTTCCTTTTTTTTCGCTTTGGATTTTTCTTTCTCTTTTTTTTTTCTTAATATGCAAACCGCACTATTAATTTTCAAGTACAATGCCTAAATATATTTGTATATTAAAAACGTAGAACGAAAATCGAAATATAAACTAAAACATAGTAATATGGATTATATATTATGCAAAGCTTTCGATCGACCGATAACTATAGCGATGCTCCGAGTATATAATATGAAACAATTATTAATAAAGCGTGTGTGTGTGTGTATGCGTGTGTGTATGTATGTATTTGTATGTTTGTGTCTTTTACACAATTCAAATGTTACTAACATTCGATCTGTCTATCGAATATTTATTTTCCCGATGTATAATAAGAATATATAGTATGTATATAGTAATCGGTCAAAAACAGCACAAACGACTCGTCACGATTCAATTTTCGGTTTTACCATTTTTTTTCCTTTTTTTTTTTTTATCAACAGCTTAAAACACTTCAATTTGCATATCGATAAATATTCATTTTTCTTTCTTTCTTTTTTTTTCGTTTTTTTTTTCTCTTACAAAGGAGATAATGATCTTCACGCAAGATTATAATAACGCATATTATTTTGTAGAAAGTTTGAATAAATTAATTCTTCTCGTGATTAAACATTCGTCTCCGGTTGCAGCAATTTCTTTTGCTTATTATCGATTGGCACGGGATCATTTAAATTACGATAAATGTTACGAGTATAATAGTAATAATAATAATAGTAATAATAATAATAATAATGAATGAATTTATGAAATGGAAAGAAAAAGAAGAAGAAAAAGGAATTAAAAAAGAAGAAATCATCCGAGGAAAAAAATAGACTGTGTCTCTAATGTATAAAAATTTATGTAATGTTACGCGTTGAGTTATTTTTAATACATACATACATATATACATACATACATACACACACACATATATATTTATATGCATATATGCTATCTATATATGTTGTACCACTATTCCATTTTAATAAATTTTCAAAGAATGAAATGATAATGATAATGATAACGATAATGATAATGATAATGGGAATGAAAGAAAAATAAAAAACAAAAAAGAAAAGAATTATTTTCACGAGCGATCTTTGAAATGCGGCGTTCGAAAAGCGAATGTTTATTTATTTGTTTGTTTGCTTGCTTTTTTTTTCTAATTCACAAAGCCTAATTAATGGACGTAATTTTGTCATTTCTTATCTTAAATTCATCTCCAAGTATTCCGAAAATATTGGACTTTCAATAGCGGTCGTCATCGTCGTTTGCACAAAATATACTCTGAGGACCGATCAAACTCATGTCATGTAAACAAACATACGTATATGTATGTACATGGATCACAACATATATATATACACATATATTTGTTGACATCAATAAACCTTCTCAGATCGATCTAAGAAAAACATCGAAAAGCGTATCGACAAACAGCATTTTTTGTCACCTTTTTTAACGAGCTTCGGAATAAGGAGAAGCTAGAGAGAATGATCGGTAATTAAGTATTATTCGAGAAACATGTAAAGGACGATCATATTTGAAAGCGAGTATATAAGCTACGTTATGTATATAATTTATCCGATCTGTATTTTAAGCGCATGGAACATTACCCTAAATGCTGTCTTATATATATCCCTACTTATGATACTTTCGATTTTTCAAACGAATGAACGAGCAAACAAAAAAAAAATAAAAATAAAAGGAAGAAATAGAGGGAAAAGAAAAAAAGAAAAGAAAAGAAAGGAATCATCATTTCTCGTAAATCATAAGTATATCGATCGTTAGGATTAGAAGTACCATTTTGATGAAATATACGTGCGTAGATAATAAGGACCGCCTGAAAATAATAATCTCGCCGCGATCTCAATGATCTCAAGGATCTTACAATAATAATCAGGGAAAACAACATCATTCTAATCTCGGATAAGAGAAAACAATCAACGATCTATTCCGTTGAGTTCTCATCTCGTCTTATCTTGATATACATAATTCGTCATTCAGTCATTGGCAAAGGTCCTCGCTCTTTCTCGCTCTCTCGTCTTTCTCAACGTACTTTGCATATATTTGCAAACATTGTGTCATCAACAAAAAAAAAAAAAAGAAAGAAAGAAAAGATAATAATAAAGAGGAAAGATAAAAAAAAAGAAAGAAAGAAAGAAAAACGAAGAGAGAAAGAAGAGAGAAAAAAGATAGGTGACAAATTATTCCTCATCAATCAGGAAAAAAGCAACAAAGGTGTACAAAGGATAAATCCATATACATATACATATATACGTATGTGTATGTATATATAAATATATCGCAAGAAGAATAAATTATCTCTTGAAGAATCCATTTGTGGAAATTTCCGGTCGATCATGCACGCGCGTACGCGCGCGCGCGTAAGAGTAGAAGAGAGAGAGAGAGAGAGAGAGAGAGAGAGAGAGAGAGAGAGAGAGAGAGGAGGGGGAGAAAGAGAGAGAGAGAAAGAAAGAGAGAGCCTTTTTAACGGAGCAAACACACAAGCACGTGCGCGCGCGCGCGCGCGCATCTCACTCGCGTACCCTCCACAATCGGTGAAAAGACTAATTCTTTTTCTATTTATTTCTTTCCTTTTCTTTTCGTTTTGTGTTTTCTTTCCCCTCCTCCTTTCTTCCACATCCTCTTATTCCATTTCCTTTTACTGTTCCTCTTCATCCTAATTCCTCCCTCTTCCTCTTCCTCTTGCGGAGAGTTTAGCTCTTAGCTAGTATAAATCTCCGTACTTTGATTTGCTTCCAAAGATGAATATCCGTTTAGGTTCGTTTGCCCATTCTCTAAGACATCGATTCGACAACCACCAAGTTGTTCTTCTCCCTTTCCGAATTAGTCGTAGTTGTTGTTGTCGCCGTCGTCATTGATGATGTTGTTGTTGTTGTCGTTGCTTCCGACAGCGACGACGACGATGACGACGATGACGATGACGATGACGATGACGTAGTTGAATCGTCATTCGACTTTCGATGCTTCTCGAGATACCTTCTACGTGCTGTCAAACGCATGTGATCCTTTCGACGTTGAAGAATCTGTTCTCTCTCGGTCGATGATTTCGAGAAACGTCCACCGAGATTTGATGGTTCCTCACCGCTAAGAGAGACAAATCCAATTTCGTTAATAAGAGATCATATATTAATGTATGTATAATTGTGTGTGTGTGTATGTGTGTGTATAAGTGTACGTGCGTGTAAATCTATATTTTAATATATAATTATATTATACAATATAATTCAAATGGAATTATTAGGTCGTCAAGAATGAAATTTGTAAGGGGAAAATAAACGCAAAGTTTGGTTGATAACTTACAAATTTCATCCTTAACGATCTAATATAATAGAATATATTCGGAATATAATTATAGTTACAAATATAAATATACGTCTATACGTGTGTGCGTGTGTGTGTATTTATAATTTAAAATATAATTATATTATAAAATATAATTAAAATAGAATTACAATGTAATATAATTGGAATATAATTATAATTAAAGTATAAATATATGTATATATTTATATATACATATATTCATTCTTGACGAATGATTTAGAAAAAAAAAAGAAAAAAGAAAAGCATGCAATTACTTTTTTTTATACTAGAGACTTCTTAAATCTCTCGGTTCTCTTTTAAATCTTCTAAAAACTCACAGTTACAGTCTTGCGCGGTGGTTTTACGTTATAAAAAAAAATGAATAAGTAATAAATAAGCGAATAAATAAATAATAAGTGTATAAATAAATAAATAAAAGAGAGAAGAAAAAAAAATAAAACAAAAAAAAGGAAGAAGAAAAGAAAATTACCCAACGAGGTGAAGTATCGAAAAAGAGAGATATGATTTTTTTTCTTTTTTTTTTTTTTTAATCGCTTTTAGGAACGTTTTTATCAACATATGTAGGTCACTTAGGTCTCGCACATCCCTTCATATTATTTAATATTCTTATTATTATCGATTGATAATACAAACGAGATCTAGAAAGTTCTCGAATAAGAAACTTCAAATGAAATTTTTACCTATCGGCAACGGGTATGTCAAGCCTTGGATCCGACGTATTTTGGAACGACAGGTTCAGGTTAGTTGACAGGATATCTACCGTGGACGTTTGCGTTTGCGTTTGCGTTTGCATTTGCATTTGCATTTGCGTTTGCATTTGCATTTGCATTTGCGTTTGCGAAATAAATGGGGTGGTCGAATCCTCGATCAGGTGATGAGGTAAAGTCAATTCACCGTCGAGTATATTTTCAATGGTCCATTCGACTGATCGTGTCATTCTCAGATCATCCAGTATCACGCTCCGTGGAAAATGTGGAAAGAGCTGTTCTACCTGCAAATATTTCGTTTGCGTTAGGTTTCATCGATCACGTATAACCTCCACCTCCTTCTCGCCCGCTACTCCTAATGAAACTTTAAACAGAGATGAAGGTGATAATCAGTTTTTATCTTCAAAAGGAAAAAAAAATAAAACCATGTCTTCGGTTGACAAACTCGCGTAACTGTTGTTAACCCTTGACAATCCGTTTTTGTACGAGCTCAGGATGAAAAAAGTATCTCGGACGAAAGTTACTTGTCTTTTCTTTATTTTTTTCTTATTTTAATTTAAAAAAAAAAAATTTTTTTTTAATTTTGAATTAACTTTTTTGTTCTTATTTTTTTTTTGTTTTAAATATTTTGCCATTATAAAGGACACAGTTCGCTATATATAAAAGAAAAGAAAATCAAAGTTGTTTCTGAAATGACATTGAATCTTCCATTAAATGAGGAAAAAAAATAATAAATGCCAAATTTCATCCTTTTAATCCCATAACTTTTGTCCGAAGGATATTTCTCAAAAATTATATGCTTACGAGATAAAACTTTGTAACGCTGTATTATATACACCCGGTATATATTAAAATATAATACTGTTATGACAAATTGAAATAAAATTTAGAATATTTAGATAAATACACGCGTATACCTATAAAATTTAATTATGTGATTACAAAGTTACATGACGTTATATTAGGAGTCAACGTCTCTTAGTATTACTTTTTTTTTTTTTTTGTAAACTATTACAGAAACCAGGATTATTGAATCATAAGATCGGTGGATGCAATGATTATTTATGTGATTTTTTTTTAAATATAAAATAATTTCTTAACTATTCGAATTTGTTAATATTCCAACTCACTTTTTGAATCAAAAGATTACTTAAATATTATTGTATATACATATATATATAGGCACACAATGCAATATGTTAATTCCAAAAAAAAAAAAACTTTACAAGTATATATTAATTGAAAATTAGATATATAAATTTAATTGAAATTTGAATTTAAATAAATTAAAATTAATTTTAATTAAAAAACAAAAGGAAAGAAAGAAAAATCAGTTATTATTATTCAACATGAATTCAACAAGGGGTTTCGTTTTAACTTTTTAATCCAACAAATATTAGGGTGTCCCATATGTTATTTCCTCTCTTTTTCATAGTCATTCATAGCGTGGAGCGGACCACCACGATATATATGTCCATTTAACGGATTAAAAATCCTTTCAAAATTCTAATCCGATTGAATTTGATGAATATAATTATCTTAATCTTTCGTAGACTGACCTGCCTTGCCATTGCGTCCATTTGAGAATTGTTATGAGCCGATGTGAAAAAACTACCACGTACTCGACTATGCGAGACCTCAACAGAGAAACTTGGCAACCAAGAAACATATCGGGATCCGTCGAAATGGAAGAAATGATTATCGTTCCTTCTTACTGGTGCTTGCCCTTCCAATTGTACTTCGGGTGTATTCTCTCTATGATTGCCTTGCATACTAAGCGTCAATCTACACGTAGGACAGGACGTGTCCTGTTCCAACCAAGACTGCAAACAGGAGTTGTGGAACAAATGTCCGCAGGGTAGCTTACGTGCCGATTCCATTTTCTCCCAACAAATTGCACAGTTATCTGAATTTTCTGCCAATTGGTCTAGCGATGCCATTGGATAACTAAAAAAACAAAACAAAAAAAATTAAAACGTACGAGCATTTATTCAAAATTTTCACGATCATATTTATTTTTCACTCAATTTGATTTGTTCGATTCGATTGTAATACAATTTTTAGGTGGTTTCTCTCTCTCTCTTTTTTTTATTTTTTTATTTTTTTAATTCGGAGATAAAAAAAGATAAGTAAAAATTCTATCGTGCAAATCAAAAGTGTATAAATAAATAAATTACATAAATAAATATTCTATATTATACAGGAAAATAAATAAATGAATATAAAGAAATTCTACTGTATATAAGAAAAAAAAACGAATGATTTCGTAGAATATTTATCTTATTTCAATGAAATCATTGTCATTGCATGAATCAACTAAAATTGAATTATCGAAATCTCGTAAATTCAAACTCAAGGTTTTCAAGAGATCGTTTATCACCCTAGCAGGTAATTTGATTTCTTTAAAGGAGATAAGAAAGGAAAGGAAGTACGATTAAAAGGATGGAGAAAATCTATATAAAGGGTGCCAATTCTTGAAATAAATGTCAGTTTGAGATATTGATCAAATTGTAAAAATAAATGGAAGAAAAATGATTAAGAACTTCCATCCTTCTTCTTCTTCTTCTTCTTCTTTATTATTATTATTATAATCATCATCATCATCATTGTTATTATTATTATTATTATTATTATTATTATTATTATTATTATTATTATTATTATTATTATTATTATTATGATTATTATTATTATTACTTTTTTATGGAAACAATTAAAAATCAAACAAATTATTTCTGTATAAATTTCCTTTAAAAGTTTATATAAAAAAAAAAGAATAAGTAAATAAAAGTTAATTCTACATAATTCTCCTTTAAAAATTTGATCTATATTTTTCAAACGTTCACTTACATATCAGTCGTATGATTAAAAGGATAGATAGAGAAAAAAAAATAGTAAAAAAATTAAATAAATAAATAAACTAAATAAAAAAAAAGTTATTTTTACATAATTTTCATTAAAAAATTTAATTTATATATCTCAAACGTATACTTATATGTAATCGTATGATGAATTACATATAGACAGAGGAAGAAAATAATAAATCACAATTAAAATTAAAAAAAAAAAAAAGTAAATAAATAAATAAATAAAAACTTACTTTTGTTCCATGTGGCTGAGTACAGCCAGATAATTCCTGTGTTTGGTGATTCTTCGTTGGATCTCGTAAAATAGATAACGTAGTTGCATACATATGACCAATGATGCCATGCTGAGGAATATATTGCTCCAAAGTAACATATGAACGTGATGACAAAAGTCGACGGCCAAAGCGATCAGTTCCGATGTCAAATCCGTGTAATAGGTCAAAGGTCCACGTTTATCCCACGAACGTTGAGAGGACGTACCGGCACCACGTGTGTCGTATAGGTGAATCACATAGCGCAGCATCACGTGAATCGTACGGACAATCAATAGTACACACTAAAAGAAAAAATAAAACAGAAAACAAAAAAAAAAGAGAAATTAATAAATCTATAAATCTATATTGTATCTAATAAATTTATATCGCAATTTTTTATATATATATATATATAATTTTTCAATGTCACAGATAAGCCTGATATTTATATGATGACCTTGAACGATATAAATTCGAATCGAAGTTATTTTCGTATTATACATTCGTAAGTTTGTGATGTAAAATATTAGAAAAAATATGTATGTATGTATGTATGTATGTATTTATGTATGTATGTATGTAAATTGGTTAATAATCTGTCATATGACAATTAAATGCAATAATAACAATATTATTTGGAATTCATTTTTGAATATAATAATGTATCGATGAAATATAAGAAAATATAACTATGCGTTAATAATCAATTACGGTATAATTAGATATAATAATCACACGTAAATTGTACATTTTCACACGTGGAATGTTAATTAATGTAAAATAATTAAATTAATTGAGATTAAAACGATATCGATACGACGAATGACAGCTCACACCTTCATTACGACAAGATGTATGTATATGTGATGCGCACACACACACAGATAATATTCGAATACAGGCGGTGTCTTTATTATTTTAGATAACCTTTGCCCTTTGGTATCGATTTTTTAGACAACCTATCTATGTCAACTTCGTATACGAATAAACTTTCAATGATTAAAGATACTTTTAAATATTTAGATAATATGGAAATAATCGCTTGAGGGTAAAAAAAAAATTTTCTTTGGTAAGATCCCCATAACTTTCGTTATAAGTAATTCGTACGCAATCGAAGTGCTGGATTAGGAAAAAGAAAAAAGAAATAAAGAAAGAGAGAGAGAAAAGGAGAAATTAAGAGATGATTAAATAAATGGATAAATAAAAATACTGTAAAAAAGCAATTGAAGGAAAAATAAGGAGATAACGGAATTGGGGGAGAAGGGGGAGGGGGAAGGAGAGAGAGAAAAAAATAATAAGAAAATCACACCCGTTTATCTGACGTGGCCGGTTTACTCGAAGACGCGAGAACGATACGCGAGCATATCGAACGATGAACACGTGGCGAAGAACTTCTGAATAAACTTTCGTCCATTCAACGTTACGTTGAGTTTATGAATAATCTACGTCGCCGTGTCGAGAGTGCAGAGTAGCGCTATGACACGTATATCCTCCTATGTACATACATACATAAGTGTTACTCTCTCGAGTATGTAACGTAATAACGTCGAGTACATGTATCTTTGATGAAAATAACGAAAAAGGAAAGGAAAAACGGAACAAACAAACAAAAATATAAAAAAAAGAAACAAATAATATCGAATTAATATTATTTCATTAGAATTGTGCTTGTACCGATTAATTCAATCTTATCTTTCTTCTTCTTCTTCTTATTATTATTATTATTATTATTATTATTATTATTATTATACTCTGTTCATCTTTTTTTGGTTTACTGTCATCATTTATTTATTTATTTTTTGTTCTTAATTATCATCGTTCATTCTACTTCATATTTCAATCGTATTCGTAAATTATGTTTTGTCGCATAATACCTTAGACAATTCCGACAATCGTTCGTTAGAGTAATCTGAATTGAATTTGTGTTATATGTATTTGTGTTTTCATTGAAATCTATTAATTACGATCATTCTCTTTCCTAATACAATACTCATTTATATTTTTAATTTGTATATGTATACTTAATTGTTACTTTTTTCTTTTTATTTTACTTTATTTTTGTTTTATTTTAATCTTCTTGTCGTCATTACACAGTTTTAGACGATCCTTCTTGCCTTTTTTTTCTGTTTCTTCGAACATCGTTCATCATCTTTATTTCAATTAAATTGTTAATGTTTTTATTAGTAAATATTATTTCTTTTTTTCATTTTTATTTATGATCATCATTTATTTTCAATCCTTATTGTTCTTTTCTTTATTTACGAATGGAGCATTTTATTAACTTTTTCTTTTTTTTTTTTTTCATTAGAATAATTTATATCGAATTCGTGTACATCCGAAACAATATCAATTCCATCTATATTTCATTTTTTTCTTATTTGTTTTCTTTTTCTTTAGAATATGTTTTCTGTTTCGCGAATAAGCAAAATCTTTTCTCTCTTAATCATGATCCCATTAAGGGTAATATCCCATTTTCATTTTCTTTCATTATATATGATCAACCGCTGTTTCTAATAAACGACAAACATTCCTAATATTATACTGAATACTCGTTTCATTCTCTGTGATTGAACAATTTCGTACTATATTTACATGATATCACATTCATATTGTAAATATAATATCATATCAAATAGAACGACTATCATTTTCAATATCCATCATGTACTAAAATTCTGAATAACTTTTATAATTTGCAACGAACTATTATATTTTTGACATATTGTTCATGCGAATTGGATTTACACGTTTACATATTTATAGAAAATTTGCATTTCAAATGTATAACTATATTCATCGAACAACACGAAGAATACGAATAACGTGTTTACATTTACTGCAGAGACATAAATTGTTAATCATTTCTGTAAATATTTCGTTCTATAAATATTTCAACCTATATTATATTTCGTCGATTTTTAATAAAAACAAAAAAAATTACACAAATATTTTTTAATTATCGGACGTTCCCTTTGTTTATAATCTTTTCATTACACATCATTTAAATAAAAATGATTTGAGATCTTCTTTTAATGTTTAATTGTAAGATAAAAGAAGCAAAAAACAGAAAAAGAAATTAAAGTTTATTATCAATTAAATATATTGATTATACTTTTTGTATATATATGTATACGTATACTTGCATTAGACATTTGAACGAATTTTATCGTTTCAAGACTTGAACTTTTATTATTCGAAGAAATATTTACAAAATTTAATTAAAACTCTTAATAAATTTAATATTTTATTCACGTTATTTATCACTTTGATTATTTCATATTTTACTGAAGTTCATTATTCCTTATTTAATATCAATTCCTTGATATTTTATTCCATCACAATAATATAATATTAAAAGCACGTTTTATATATATATATATATATATATATATATATATATATATATATATATATATATATTTATACGCATATTTGCAGGTACAAATTTATGTTTATGCATATAACTTATACCACAAAACTTGTTACAAATGTTAGCAATAAATATTATAAATTATAACGAAACTTGTCCAATAAGAATATTATTCAAAAAAGGTCAACAAGATGTAGTATATACTTTTTATAATATTGATATCCTGTTAAATAATATGCAAAACGTTTGCATTATAAAAACTCTCTCAAAAGTCACTATCCACATTTCAGTGTTATCGGATAAATTTTTTTTGTTCTTTAAATACTATACCAACATAAAGATATCCACTTTTAATGCAAATTTATGTATTCACGGGAGAAAAAAAGAAAAAAAAACTGTGATATTTCGAATTTTTTACAATTTATAAAATTTCTATTACAACAGATACGTATCAATGTTGATGAACGTTTACGATAACATTGAAGATAAAAGATACCAAATGCGAAAAGATAAGAGAGAGAATTTCCCAAAGAATGTTTTACGAGAAATTATGAAACGAAATTTTAGAGAAACGAATTTCTTCGTCCAATTTAACGCCAATAGATTATTTTTCATCGGTATTTTATTAAATTTAACGTGTACGATACACTGTTAGAAAATAATTAGTTAGATAGGAAGGTTTCGAAATCGTATTATCGATACAGTTGAGAACATAACACCTCGAACGTTGGAAAGTGTGTAGCCGTGAAACAATATATCACTTTCAGTTCCGTAGAGACACTGACGGTCGCCATTATGTTCAAACAGATATATAAACAGTATTAACACTTTTTTTTTAAGATAAATATATTTCTCCTGTCTTAAAGCCACTCTTTTTTTTGTTCTCGTTGGATTCCATATTATTTTTCAAAATAGATAGTGAGTTTTGAGACGTCTTACTGTATAAAGATTAGTAAAGAATAAAAAGGAAAAGAAAAAGAAAAAATAAAGAAAGAAAACATATTTTCAAAACATATCAGTGACATAATAAACTCTATAATAAACTATATATATATAATTAGAAAATATAAAACATTTGGAAAATATTATTAAATAAATAATATGAAATGTTTTCTAATATTTTCAAAATATTATTAAATAGAAAATATAAAAAATTGTGTGTGTGTGTATTATGTATATATAAAAATGTAGATAATCATATTATATAAATATTGACATTATAGTAACGAATAATGATTGATCGATCGATCGAATTACATTGCAACCTTTCGAGATATATTGGAGTACAATCAAGCACGAGTGATCGATCCTAAAATGGAGAAAGATAAGTACCGAGACTATTGGAAATGGATCGTGACCGATTGCGTTCACCGATGTAGAAAGTTTCTAGAAGTATCGCGAACGAGAATCGAACGAAGATGTGTATATATCTTTTAAGGATAAATAGATACAAGGTGAAAAAGAGGTATTTAAAAATGCAATTGGTACGGGTTGTTGACCGAGACCTTTCTCTCTTACTGATTATAAACCATTCCTTTGATACGTCGATTCAATATCTCTTACGATTATTCAAGCTTCTATACTTTTTTCAAATTAAATTTATTTTCTAATGTAATATAATACACACACACACACACACATAAACATTATACGTGATTATTATTTTCCAATAACGAATAGATAAAATTTCAAATACGAAAAGTTTGAAAAACAATAAATAAAACGATGAAAATGTTTTTGTTTCGTTTAAAAATTCATTGGAAAATACCAAACACGATGAAGAGTTTCTTTCGAGTGATACTTTTGAAGCCAATTACTCTTCTTCGAGATGTTTTTAAGATAATGTTTCTTTTATTTTTTTAAGATCGTAAAAAATCAGACGTAATAACTAGCCAAAATGGTATCGAAGATAAATAATTGATTTTTAACATAGATTAAAAACTTTTGACTCGCTTAAAGACTTTCGATCCTTCCTGTAATTATAATATTAATATTGATTATAATAATTTGTAACTTTATTTCTGATTTTTAATAAATAAACGTATTGATTAATATAATTTCAATTATCAGTACATTTTTTTATATTATTAATGATAAAATATGATATAGGATATAAGATATAGGATATAGGATATATAAAAATGAACAAGTTTCGATAAGGACACGATTTTTGTCGTCAGAAATCGCATGATTTCTAACGGGACAAGAGTCCTTAACGATGGAAATAAGAAAAGGAGAGTATATGTCAGGAGGACGCATGGACGAATGCAGAAACGAAGAAAGAGAGAGGGAAAACGTTTCTTAGTGCAACGAGAGTAACGGTACCTTTGTGATATATATATATATATATATATATATATATATATATATATATATATCTCAGTTCAAGTTACCATTCCTACAGTTTGAAAAGACTATACAGCGAGAATTGGGTCAATTTCTTTTCTTCTCTCTCTTTCTTGATCTTCGTCGTCATTCGTGTGTAACTAACCAGAATAATTCATTTGATGTAATAATTAAATCAAAAAATTTCAATTTTAAAAATACACGACAAAACTTTTTTATTGAATAATAAAATAATAAAATTTCTAAGAGGATCATTTATTTCATACGTTTATTATTTTATCTCGTTATTCTCGTTATATTTTTTGTTTAATAAACGTGAAAATAAAAGTACGCTAATCGTTACCCAGAATTTGTTAAATTAATGAATTTTTTGTATTATTCAACGACACGACAAATTTAATCATCGACAAACATTGTTATCCTTTGTCATGTCAAGAATGACAAAAACGAATTTTATTCGATAATTTTTAAATATTTTTCTTACTCCGAGACATTCGGAAAATCATGTACTATTCGAAATTAGTTGTATTCGGAAAAAAGAGGTATTAAAAAGAATGATAATGAATTCGAAATCTCACTCGTACATAAAAAAAGCATAGATCACATTAAATTCTTTATTATTATTGTTGTTGTTGTTGTTGTTGAAAAAAACAAACAAACAAAATAAAACCGACATTTTCAAACACAATTTATCAAATAATTAATAATGTTTTATAGGATAATTAAAAAGTAAAAAAAAAGATGAATTGCATTTTACATTATTTGAAGAAAAAAAAATCGGATAAAATTCGAAATGATATATCATTTTTAGAAAAAAAGGAAAAGAAAAAGAAATATAATGAATAATCATCTCTAGGATATCACGATTGAACACAAGTATAAGGTAAAGCATAAGCTTCCTTAGAATAACTTAGAACGTTCACATCAAACATCGATAAGACAGATTCGCGTTGGTGGGCTCTGATTTTCTCGAAGCTCCGTTATAAGCAAAAAGAAAAGAGAAAAAAGAAAAGAAGTAAATCAAAAATCAGAAATCGGTATCAGCCATATATCGAACCCGTTTACCTCAATCTACCCGGTGAACACACTTTAATTTCGCATTCATCGATACACATATGTATATACATGATGCACGCCATCGATATATGTACATACATGCATACATGCCCCATCTTACATACGTACATACGTGTACAGGGTGAGTCCATAAGTTTTCAAGCGATTTTAAAAATCAATTATAACCCAGTTTTTACTTTTTTTACTCTCTCAATTTTTTTTTTTTCAAATTGTAAACCTATCAAAGTCTAACCGTGAGCCTAATGAGTCTCAAAAAAAAAAAACCAGAAAAAGAAAAGTGTAATCGATTTTGAAAATCATTTAAGAACTTTTGTTCCGCTCTGTATATATGTATATATATACGACCATGTTCCTTTTTTAAACGAGGTCACTCGCCATTCTCATCTCTTATCTTCTCTCTGGAAGAAAACAGGTATGTTTTCTACGTTTTTTTCGTTTTAGCGAAGGTGCGAAAACTTCGTAATAAACTTTCGTGGCTTTTAAATGCTTTGAAAACCAACGAGAGCAAGCACGCATACGCGCGCGAGAGAGAGAGGGGGGGGGAGAAAGAGAGAGATTGGATTATGTATTACGCGTACTATGACGATAATTTAGATTCTAAAGACGTAAAATAATAAACGGGGAATGAAGTTTCACCTTTGTTTACTTTCCCATATCGCTAACGTTAGATTATTAAAATTTCATTTATGAGGTTTGTGTGTGTGTGTGTAAATTATATCGATAAATATATCTTTTTGTTCATCCCAAATTAATTATATCAACCTATTATCGTTTATGCGTATTCATATTAAATCTTGTAAAACGAATTTAACGTTTAAATTCATATGGTTGTAAAATTACATGATAAATATATTAATACTAAATATTATTTAACTTGCAACATAATACACATAATATGCGAAAAAATTTATTTAATTTCGTAGAAATAAGTTTACCCGAATTTTAAATATATATAAATTAATTTTTTTTTTTTTTACTATATTACAACGTAACAAATCGTATATTAAATGTTTAATACGATTTAATTTTTAACGTGATATAAATTCGTCGAAATATTTTAACTTCATATATTAAATACCGTCAAAATAATATTGTGATATAACCTTTCGATTATATATATATACGTATATATACATATACATTTATATATATATATATATATATATATATATTATAAAAAACTATGTTATATAAATTTTTAGAAATTATATAAATATATCTTTTTTGTTTATTAATATTTAATCAATCAATAGCTAGGCATTGTAATTAATTTGAATGAAACGATAAAAAAAAAAGAAACTATCTGTTATCTCGATATATTAACATAAAATTGATTTAATCGATACAGTCAACAAGTTCCGTTGTGATATTGAAACATTTAATATTGTATTTACGAAGATGAATTAGAACGTAACAATGACTCACCTCAGCCGCCATGAAAGCGTAAGTATTAAGGGTCACGAAAAAGAAAACCGCTGCGGTGCTGAACAAGAGCATGGACGTAGATGCCGCTAGGATTATTGCCAAAAGTCCAAAGAGTCGGGCGTGACACCATATTGGGGTGGTTGGAGAAAAGGATAACTGCAAGAGATATTAAAGTTTCATAGTTTCAAACGTTTCTAAATTCGTATTATGTATTAAGAAAAATGTGAAAATTAATATATGATAATAATAATTCGTGTTTAAATCGTTCGACTATAACCGAAGCTGATATTTAAACATTATATGCAATATATCTTTCCTGATTGTTACGACATTTTTTTCTTTCTTTTCTTTACTTATTATTTTTTCTTTTTTTCTTAATTCAACTATCGCACAAATATATCCTTACACAAAATTATGTTAAAATAATATTTAAGGTGTCAACGTTTAGAAGAAATTTGTATTAATCGATAGATACATTTAATATCTTCCTTAATTGTTACTGGTACTGTTCGTTTCTTTTTGTTTTCTTTTTTACGTTTAAATTTACTTTTTTTTTTTTTTTATTTATTTATTCTTCTTCTACGAACATCATAAAAAATATATTAATGCCTAATTTATATATGTAGAGTCTACGAAATAGGTTGATGATATTTTTTTGCGAAGTGTTGACAAATGTACCAATTTCGCAGAAATCAGTATAATCATGTTTATTTAATATCTTTCATATAATTATCATAATTAAGACATTAATGTCACGAAAAAAGGAAAACATAAAAAGATTATAAATAAATGTATAGCAATTCCAAAATCTAAATAGGAAGCATAATTTTAGTCTGACAATTATCATGTCTTAATAAATCTTATGTACACAAATAATAAATATATCTGTTATAAAAAAAAATCTATAGAAAGAGAGACAGAGGGAGAATGAGAGAGAGAGAGAGAGAGAGAGAGAGAGAGAGAGAGAGAGAGAAAGAGAAAGAGAGAGAGAGAGAGAGAGAGAGAGAGAGAGAGAGAGAGAGAGAAAAGAAGAAAAAAAGACATAACGAAAATAAAAAGAAAGAAGGAAAGAGTATTAAGAATTCCGTTGGTTTCATTTATATGCATCGACAAGAATCGATAAAATTGAGAACGTTAATCAATCAATATTTTCTCCTTTGTCCAGTTTTCGTATATTATTATTATTTTTTGTTTTTTTTTTTTCGAAAAAATTTGATGGATGAGTAGCGATTGTACTTTGGCAGGCCTCTATCCAGTAACCTCGTTACCTCTATTGGATTAGCCTAACGGGATTACGCGGATCTTAACTTGGTTGCGTAACGGAAAACTGCGTTCCTCGATATGCTATAGTAAAGTTGGAATTTTAAAAGAAGGTCCGCGTTTTCCCCATCCTCGAGATAGATAGATAGATAGATAGATAGATAGATAGATAGATAGATAGAAAGATGGATGAAGAGATTAAAAAACAAAGAAAAGAAGAAAAAGATAAAGAAGAAAGAAGCCGCTTACGTTATGATCGATGAATTATATAGCGAACATACAATAGAATACATACGTTGTTCTCACGCTCTAACGATAAATCACAATCTATTTTCTTTTTTTTTTTTTTTTATCCCGACAATCTATCTCTCGATCGATTTATAGACAATTTCACTATCCATTAAAAGTAGATTCATTGTTAAATTATATCGGCTTGTAGCAATATCAATTTGATTATATATTACGTGGTTTATAAGAGAAATATTATATTCTCACGGAGGAACGGTATGCAACGAAATTAAACAGGACAGTTTTGAAAATGCAAAATTTTC
The DNA here is from genome assembly GCA_911387935.1 of Dolichovespula saxonica. NCBI lineage: Eukaryota > Metazoa > Arthropoda > Insecta > Hymenoptera > Vespidae > Dolichovespula > Dolichovespula saxonica. The sequence goes on from OU427010.1 coordinate 1,200,308, forward strand.
GATTAATTCCATTAATATTATTGTTAATAATAATGATGATGATGATGATGATGATGATAATAATAATAAATCGTGAATTAATTTTAATATCATTTTGATTATATTTTTTATAGAGTATAAAATAAATATTACGGACGTTTTTTAGTTCTCCATAGTATGAAAATAATCCCAATAATATGTAAAATTTTATTTAGAAATAAAATTGAATTGGATAGATCGGAAATAAAAATTTATTATAAAGAGATAATAATAAATCGTCAATTAATATTCAATATTATTATACCAGTATTTTATCGAGTAAGTATACAACGAATATTATATTACCGAGCACGACAATAAGCAATGAAAACACGACAGTTACTCGATATTCCGAATTATCTAATTATGATCAATTTTGTGATTAAAAATTGCCTATGAACACAATAAACATCTGAGCATCGGTACTCCACAATAAACAATGAAATTAAACACGACAGTTCATCGATATTTCAAATTATCTAATTATGATCAATGTTGTGATTACAATTTTACAATGAAAAAAAATAACAGTAAATATCGTCGATATTAATTTTATTTTAATAAACTTTTTAATTTAATAAACTACAAAACAAATATCATATTTCCTAGCTGGACAGAAAGGAACGAAACTAAACACGACGGTTACTCGACTTTCTAAATTATCTAATTATGATCAATTTTGTGATAAAAATTTACCATGAACAACAACAACAATAATAATAATAATAATAATAATAATAATAATAATAATAATAATAATAATATTCATATTAATTTTAATATCAATTTTATTCTATTATATTTAATAAACTGTACAACAAATATTGCATTTCCGAGCTGGACAGAAGGGAACGAAATTAAACACGGCACAGTACTCGACTTCCCGAGAGTTATCTAATCCACGTAAGCGATTGTGTCTCTTACCGTAAAAGCTTGCGAGTATGTTTGTATCTATCTATCTACGTATGTATGTACGTATGTATGTCGTATATATATATAAGTATAACGCGTTCGTTAGACTCTCTCTCACAGGGACAACTTTTATACGCGTGTTTATTATATCTCAGTCTTCCTCGGGTATACGTACACATAGAAAATGAAAAACTACTAGTTCGTTCGTCGTTCGAGAGAAATTCAAGGACTGTGGTTTGAGAGAAACGCGAAGTTGTCCAGTAAATTCTGTAATACTTTACTCAATCGATTAGTTACGAACGTTAAAAGTTAAATATTTGTTATTTGTATTTCATTTCCGACCGAACCGAGAGTGTTTTCCTTCTTTTATTTTCTTTTCTTTTCTTATTTCTTTTTGTTTTTGCTTTTGCTTTTATATTCGTCTTTTAAATTTTGGAATGTTTAACAACTTACGTATTCGTATCGATCCTTGCAAAGTTGACTAAGCAGACTGACAAATCCAAGCACTGTGAACCATGCGCACCAAAGTATAACCTCGTCCATGTACTGCACGTTGAGCACCCCGAAAACGAATATGAACTTGTAAAATACGAAGTTCCAGAATTTGTCCTTGAGATGTTGCCTCTCGGAAGCTCGTAAATTACCGAAGATTAGTTGTTGAATTATCTTGCCAAATAGTATCAGCAGGCAGTAAGCCATGTTTATCAAAGTCTGTAATTGAAAGAGAAAACGGGAAACGATAAAAAATAGAAAAAAGAGAAAAGAAAAAGAAAAATGGAAAGAATGTGAGACAGAATGTTGAGATATAAGTTTTGTAACGAGATTATCGGATTAACTCGTCATATGATTTATAAAAATGTGTATAAAAAGAACAAAAAAATTCCTCTTCTTTTCTTCTATTTCTTTTTATTAATTATCGATAGGTCGGTAAATGGTATTGCAATAAAAGAAATATTATTTTCGTGATACAATAAAATCGTCGTTCTAATTGTAAATTCATTTCTTTCCTTATCTGATAACTTTTGAGAACACGGATTGAAATTATGCATTTACAACTATAACGTATGTATGCGAGATACAATAATAGAATATAATTGTTGTTTTTCGTAATTACTAGAATGTACAATTTTTTTTTTTTATCATAATTGCGAAACTTATAATCGGAATGATGTAATTAGAGCTATATTATACTGTTTATATCTGTAAAGCACAATGGTACAATATAATCGTTGTTGTTCGTAATTAAAAGTATGTAGAAGTATTTTTTGTTTTATTTTTTTATCACTATACGAACTTATAATTGAAATTATGTAATTAGAACTATATTATACTGTGCATAATCTATTCGGTTTGGCAAGAAAATATTTTCGCTTTTAAATGTAAAATAAAACTAAATAGAACTGAAATAGAATTGTCTTGTCGAGATAATCAATTTTCTTGATCATCCGAATTATTGATGAATTATGTGATGTTCTAATTAGCACGAACGGTCTATCGCGAGTTCGTGAAGTCTCGAACGCGATTCGTCGGTATCGATTAGTAATTATAGCAAGTTAGAACGAAAAAGAAAAAAGACTGAACAGACAAAAGAGGAAAAAACCAAAAAAAAAAGAGAAAATAAAAAAAAGGAGGGAAAACAAATATCCAACGATGCTTTGAAGTGATCATTAGCGAGCTCAGCGAACCGTGACGCTTGCAATCTTATCCGAGATTTAGAGTAACATATATTCTCGTATCGAATCGATATATAAATCGAAACGACGACACACGAATCGATCGAGTAGGTTGGTAATATCAACGATTAACTTGGCAAAACTTCGTGAGACATTAACGCGTCAAAATTACTAACCAACGCCGACTCGGTCGTTGCCAAATGACAGAATCACGTTCGTAAGGACATCTAATTCTAGATACTCCGTGTTATTCTATCTTATTTGCGACTACGTATCTTTAAATATGCGGAAGTTAAGTCGCGCTAACAATCAAATTTTCGTTCAGATCGATGTTACAAAGATTAATAAATTTACTATTTCTTTTACATTAACAGCATATTAAATATTTTTTTTTCTTTTTATTATATCTTGTTAGTATATTATGATCGTTATATTATGAATAATAAATTCGAAAGAAGAAAAAAAATTTAATCAACAATTATTTAAAAAAGATAATCTGAAGAAATGAATAGGTAATAATATAATAATCGTATCATTTATATTACGTTTTATATATTATGTTATATATATACATATATATATATATATATATATATATATATATATATATATATATATAAATATATTTATATTTATAATCAAATTAGTTCTTGGAAAAAGATTCAATAGATAATAATAAACATCTTAAAAACAACAATTTACAATTTCTGATATTGACTCGAGACAAAATTAGTATCAAATAAAATAATTACATAACATTGATAATATCTTCTACCGGTGAGATTCTTTTAATTTTGGAATAATTCATTTAACTATTTATCTATTAATTAATTAATTTATTTTCAGATAAAAAATAAAAAAAAAACTAAGAAAGGCAGTAAAATTTTTTCCATTTCATTCATAACGAAGACAACAATTTATTTAATGTAATTTTAAGGAAGATTTGAAATTCTATGGCAGAATAATTCAGGCGATAGTTAATAGAGACGTTGAAAATTAAGTAAAGATAAACATAAAAATGATAAAAGGATAAATTACAAAAAAGAAATACAGAGAAGGAAGATCACTTGCAGCGTATCTCCATAATTGTTGGAATAGAAAAGAAAAAGGGGAGAAAAAGAGGATAAAAAAAATAGAAAGACGTAAAGAATTCTCGATCAATTTTGTTTAAATCGTAGTCTCTTTTTATGACTGACCATCTCGCATTAGAAAACGTACGATTAACTTCTCGGATGACCTTGAAACGTTGTCCGTTTGATATGCTTGATGATAGTCGGAATAAAAAAAACGTAGAACTGGTTGATCAAGCATGGACGCATGCATTAATGCTGAGCTGAGATAAAAAAAAAAAAAGAAAGAAAGAAAGTAAAAGAAAAAAAAAACTTACTCGTATCTACGACATATTATGAGAACTATAATTAAATAAGGGAAACCTTTTCAAGAAAGAATTTCTTATGTGTCTAGCGAGATTGAAGTTATTTTTTAATAACACGTTTTGGAACTAGTTTTAATACTACGAATGTAAAGAGATCTCGATATTCCCTACAATTTTACAATATCACATTGACACGATAATTTTAAAAGGAAATTATTATTCTATTATTACGACTGACGCAATGCGGTAATAATAGTTAATTTATAAAATTACCACAATAAATATTTTTTTTCTCTATTTTTTCTTTTTTTTTTGTCTTTTTAAACAGAACAAAAAAGGGTAAAAAAAAAACAACATTGTCTTTCATTCGTACAATTTTACATTGTCATTTTATCACTTTGACATAGTAAAACTATTGACTAAAACGAAATTCGCAATATAACTGACGCAATGCGGTTCTGGTACTGCTTTTATAGGACACACGGTATATATACATACCTTGAAAACGTGAAGGAATATTGAAAAGTTAATTTTCAAAAAAAAAAAGAAATAAATAAATAAATAAACTTTCAAAGGAATATTTCAATATTCCTTGGAATGTTATATAATATAACATCGTACTGCGCTTTCTTAATACCTTTTTGTTTATATAGAAAGTAATTTCAAGCGTATTAATCTATCATTCAATGACAAAGCGCGCGCGCGCGCGCACGCACACACACACCTTCAGCATCGATAATAACGTAACCGATAAATTTTAATAATTTCGTACATTCACATTTTACTTTAAAAAAAAAAAAAAAAAGAAAGAAAGAAACTATTTTCAAAAATATTTTCAAATAATTCTGACCTGATTAAATAAAATATTATACTTGGCATATCATTATGATCATCCAACGATTATAATATTTATTCGAGTCTGATAAAAATGAAAATGAAAAAATTTCTACATTCCGTTATGTACTTTAAGAAAAAGAATTAAAAGAAAGAGAAAAAGAAAAAAAAATTGTTCGTGCCGTTAGAAACAATGTTTTTCTTTTCTCTTGAAAATATATGTTAACAATGACATGTTAGGCTACGCGATATGCGAAGTAACAAGCGCGCGCACACCCACACACATAAAGATTATATCGCTAAGATTATTACATAAATAACCACTCGTAATGATACGTTCCTTCAATCTTGGAATTAACTGTTTTTCCTCCCCAACCACGAAAATTAGTTTTTCCGTTTGCACTAATACAATAGAAAGAACGAAGAAAACACTCGATTTATTGAACATGCAACAGATATTTATATATATATATATATATATATATATATATATATATATATATATATCTTAGAAGAATGATACGCATAAGTTGTTGTTTCCTGTTTTTTTCTTCTCTTTTCTTTTTTGTTTTTTTTTTTTTCGAAGTCATCCTTATTTTCCACGATTACATGACCGATCAACGTATATGGACGTATTTGTACGTCTCGTACGTGTAATACGATATACGAATACCAATTAATATGAATAGACGAAGCACGTAATAATGAATCATTGTTTTTCTTTCTTTCTTCTCTTTTTTTTTTTTTGTTATTTCTGTGGTTTCAACGAGGTTTAATATTTCACGTACTTTATATTCATTAGATTTCATAAAAGCCGGAAATTAGAAAAGTTCCTCTTAAAATAATATATTGTTCTTTAAACTTTTCCTAACTTCGATGCTTTAACGTTTTAAACACGTACGTATGTATTCACGTACGTATGTACGTAGATATATACCTAAGTATAGTTGGCTCTACGCCCACTGCCAATCGTTCTACAATCATTCCCCAAGAGCTTTACTATGCAACGCTATCTTCTGTATCTTTGGTATTACGTGTACACAGTACATACATACATACATATACGTCATTACTAGTCGAATAAGAAAATAACATTCAAGACTTTCTTCCTTCGATCAAAGTTTACTTCAGATTTTGTTAGAACTATTCTATTATTGTACTCTGTGTGCGTGTGTGTATGCTTATGCGTGAGTGCACGCATATATATTGAGATTAATCTTCCCGAATATTTTTACAAAAATTATATAATACAGTATATAAATAATTTCGTAGAAATAATATACGAATTTATTTTTAGAAATTATGTGGATACAATTATTATTCCAGACACGATCTATAAATACTTTCGTTATATCTACGTTATATATAGGGAAATCGTTTTTCTTTTTTTCTTTCCTTTTTACTTTTTTTTTTATTTTTCTAGAAATTATCTCTACGAATTTATTTCGAAAAATGACAGATAAATGTTATTGCAAAAAGAATCTATAAATATTTTCGTAGGCACTATCCGACTGTAATATTATATCTATTAATTTCTTTCGAGAAATGATCTACAAATATTATTGCGAATAGGATCTATAATAATATTTTTGTAGACACCACTATCTATGGAGATATTTTTGTAGACATTATCTACGAATACTTTTCTAGGCATAATTTAGAAATAATTTGTCATTAATGATCCATAAACGATATCCTCTTCAATATTCTCATCTCATCAAATTAACATGTAATTCATAATTGTCACTAATCTATAATTAATCGTATACTACTCTATCACTACATACACTCGCACTCACGTACGCACGACATTTATGTATATATACTTTGTAAATTTTTTTATAATATTTCATCCAATTCTTAAGTACTTAGTCGTAATTATTATAAATGTATGATTTATTTTAATTATATATATATGTGTGTATATATATATATATATATATATATATATGTTTATAAACATTTGTACAAATAAATATATGTGTATATGTGTGTGTGTATAAAACAGAACAGTGAATATATCATAGAAAGAAGGAATGCGCGCGCGCGCATTTCTATTCGTTAAGACGCCACACGATATTGCAGCTCGATGCGTAAAAGGGTGCAACGAGACAATCGATAGAACGAGCTAAGCCATCTAGAATTATACGTAATATCTCGACAGTCGAAATCTATTCGTTTTGTCCTTTTTCTATTTTTTGTACTGTCATCGATTTAATTGTTTTTTATTCAACGCAATCGAATTTTCTTTTTTCATAAAAAAAAACGCGAAAGAATATTTGTCCGATGTCTGATTCGAAAAGGTTTTTTTTCCTCGATTCGGGAGAGAAACTTTTCTGAAAGATTACAAAAAAAAAAACAAAATTTCTTTCTTCTTGACTAACGAAAGCAACAATGCTTTCAATAGTTCGATTCAAACAAAAAGAATTCTTTTCCCGATTATCCAAAGGAACAATGCTTTCGATAGTTCGATTCAAACAAAAAAAAAAATTTCGTTTTCTGACTAACGAAAGAAATATTTTGGAAAGTTGGGTGTAAACGAAAAAAAGAAATTTCTTTTCTAGATCGACGAAAGAAATTTCTTTTTCTATTTCTTATTCTTTCTTTCTTCTTCTTCTTTCAAATCTAACTTTCGATGAAAATTTTTCGTTAACCGTAACGATCCTGTTTGATAAATTAAGAAACCAAATTATTTATTTTCCATTTATTAGATCTGTGCCAAAAGTAGAGCGCATAATAAATTTGGTCGTTAATCGTGTAACAATAATATTTCAAAACGTAGATAATATTGTCTATATTATTGTTTAGTCGTATACAGGAAAAGAATACATTTCCGTCGTATTCGATAAGATATTGTCTGGTATCCGTTTGTTCCGTATTATAATAGAAACAAGGAAATGTTTTTACTTAGTAAATATAAGCTTTCTTCTCTACATATCTCGGATATGCATATATACCACATACATGCATACATACATACATACATACATACATACATACATACATACATACATACATACATACATACATACATACATACATACATACATACATACATACATACATACATACATACATACATACATACATACATACATACATACATACATACATACATACATACATACATACATACATACATACATACATACATACATACATACATACATACATACATACATACATACATACATACATACATACATACATACATACATACATACATACATACATACATACATACATACATACAAACATAAATATATATATATATATGGACAGTATAGAATTATTATATCACATTATTACATATATAATGGAGGACAAAAGTATTCGTACAATACATAATACATTTTCTACCAGACGAACAGTTAAATTCCTCGCCGAACATAAAATCCTGTTACAGATAAAGAAAATAAAGATATTTCGTAGAAAAGGAAAAGATAAATGAACAAATTAAATATTACGTTCAAAAAAAAAAAAAAGAAAAATAGAAAATTGCATTCAGTGGCGATAAAACTAAAGTGAAATATATACGACGTGCAAAATAGACAGAAAAAGAAAATAAAAGAAAAAAAAAGAAAAGGGGAAAAGAAAGATAACATTACGACCGAATTTATCATAGAAACTCAACGGACCGATTATTACGTTTATCTTCCGACTCGGTTACGATTATTTGAATTTCAATTGTTTCAAAATGCGCAATTCGTTGAAAAAGAAAAAGAGAAAACAGAAATAAAAAAAAAAAAAAGAAAAAAAAAACAATTGACAATGCACGTTTCATTGTTCGTAAATATTAATTAGAAATACTGAAGATAATTTACGGAATAATGTAAGTGTTGGTATAATATTTATCGTTGATTGCGTAGAATACGGATGTTAAGTTCGGCACGCGTTCGCGTTCGGCGTTCGTCAACCTCTAACAACCGAGATTAGTTAGACGATCGACGTTTATCAAGATCGTCAAACGGATTACGTGGCAGAGAGAGAGAGAGAAAGAGAGAGAGACTCTGCTTCTGTATGTGCAGGGTCTACCAATGGAGAGCATGACGTAACTCGACGCATGACAGCTAGAACTTGCACGGTCTACGACCACAATGACGAATAGTCAATTTCGAATTGTGAACAATATTTCTATTTATGACTTACACATATAAATATACAAATATATATATATATATATATATATATATATATATATGTAGTATACATATGTGTATATAAGTATGTACGCATTTACCTCCTAATACGTAACGTCGAAATTTATGTTATCACATATTTATTATTATTTTTATTATTATTGTCATGTTATTATTGTCATTATTACTATGTTGTATATATTATAAATAAATAAATATATAAGTAATCTATTATTATTATTATTATTATTATTATTATTATTATTATTATTAAAATTATTATTATTATATGTATATTATTTATTTAGATATAAAATATTAAAATTAATATAATAGTATTTTGTAACATAATAGATATAAATTTACGATATGTTATAATATCAAAATTTATATTGAAAATAATAATATGTTAATAAGAGCTTTAACTCTTTTTTTGAAATAAAAATAAAAAATAAAAAATAAAAAATCATAATATAGCAAAACTATACACATTGAAAATATTCTAAGATTAAATCTAATTATATGATATAATATATATATATATATATATATATATATATATATATATTATTATTATTATTATTATTATTATTATTAAAAACAATCGATCGAAATAATTGAAATAATAGTATAAACTGGAATAAAACATTTCGACGTGTTTGAAAGCCATCGAGTTTTGAAAAATTTCAAAAAGTGACGCAGCGCTATCAACGCATATATGTACATGATAAAACATAATATTTCGTAAAGAAATTATTTCCTTGGCTTTCTCTTTTCTTTTTCTTTCTTTTTTTTTTTTTTTTCTTAATTGGCACCTTTCCTGAAGAGAAATCCAATAAACCAGAGTCTATATAAATAACAATGAGATAAGATTAACTAATGAAAGTATAGATAATATAATAAAGAAGATATAGCATCGGTTAAGTCTTGTCTGGGTCGACTCGCCGCGGCGCAGCATCGATTTTCCCGGGTCATGGTCGAGCATCGATTTTCGCACGACGCTTCAACCCTCCTCCTACTCTTCCTCCTCCTCCACACTCCTTCACCACCTCTTCATCCACCTTCCACGCCACAAGTTTTACCCATGAACGAGAGGTTACGTATTATATTTCCCCAAGAAAATCGGGAAGCTCAAAGACAAATCCTTTCGATATTTCAATTTCTTCCTCCCGCCCTTCCCACTCTCCACCCTCTTTCTCATCCTCTTTCTTATTAGCAATAAAGACGAAAATAAATCAAGACGTTCATAGATACGAGGGCTCGGGAAAACTTTTTCTCGAATTGTACGTTACGTGACAAATTGTTATTTATTATATACTAAACAAAAAAAAAAAAGAAGAAGAGAGTAAAGAAATTAAAAAAAAAAATACAGATTACATGGCCTTGAAAGTAATATTATTGTAAAGATCTTTTCAATCTTTTCATCTTCTTTTTCTTTTTTTCTTTTTTTTTTTTTTTTTTGTAAAAATTATTACATTCTTCCGTTCTTCATCATTTTGCATTATTATTTGCGTTGAATTATAATCAATAACGTCGATACATGACATATACATCTTTACTTTCTTTTTTATTTTTTTAATAAATAAACGAAATAAACTTTCTATGGGATACTATTTTTTCTTTTTTCGAAATTAATTTCCCGTTTTAATAAAACTGAATATCGAGTTTTCGAATGAAAATGTATAAACCATTGTCGGACTTGTTAAATCTTCATTAATATCATTAATTAAATTAAATCTTTTTTAATATCGCTATGGAATATTACATTTAATACTTCATAATTTTAATATTAGTGATGAAATATCATCGAAGATCATATTCGATGTGATAATGAACAATATCGTACGATCGTATCAGTTTTACGGTACCAATCGACGAATGGATGACTTAACCCAAAAGATATGAATGTTTTATCTAAAACGAGTTTTCGATGCTGATGCATGATTTATAAGCTGTCATTTGAAATATGTGGCTTGAGTGCCCCACCTTATATATGTATGTATAATATGAACACCGGATATATGAAAACATTGAAGATGTTATCTAATAATATATAATCAATTTAATGAGATGACTGGTCAACTTACATGTTATCGTGAATGTTTGTTTGTTGTTATGTTCTTATTAAAGATATATAAAGATATATATATATATATATATATATATATATATATATATATATATATATATAGAGAGAGAGAGAGAGAGAGAGAGAGAGAGTAGGATAGAAAAAAATAACTCTCTCTTTCTCTCTCTTCCATATATTAATTAACTTCTTTATTTTTATTTTTTTTATTCTTTTACGAGTATTAATCCACTTTTTTTAACGTTTTCAAGTTCTTTTATAAATCATTATTACATATTATATTATAGTCTTGAATTTAATTATAGCAATGTAGCTGAGAATTTCATTGGTATAAGAAACAATAATTCATTAATAATTACAATAATCTTATACCTGCGATGTAATTGAAAACTAATGAAGGACTAGGAAGTCGTTAAACTTTTTAGTACGTAGTGCAATTACATTACGAATGACAATGGTTATATAATAAAAAATACTTTTTTGATTTGGTTAAGTAACGTAATAAAAATTTCATAACAAATGTTCGAACAAAAAAATGATTAAATGTAGGGCATTAATAGACGTCGATAGACAATTTACTTGTCTATTTATTCTTGCCAAAAAAGTAGCGAATATTTCTTTAACCGACGTAGTTATCTCTTGTTTATCTATTAAAAGATGTATTATCTTTTAATAAAGATTTTTTGTTATTTTCTTTCTTTGACTAGTACATCCGAATATAAAAAATCTGTTTATAAATATCTCCTTATGATACGATGATAATGCATATATTTTATTTCTCTCTGACCGATGATGATCATATGATTTAATTAATAATATATCTAACTATTTTATAAGAACACGTTAACAAAATAACGATTTACTTTATTATATTTAATATTTAATAGATTATAATTTACAATATGAGAACACATTGATTACGACAATTATTATTGATGGAATAACAAATCACTTTAATTATACGGTATACTCGGTATAATATAAATTATTTTAATAATTTTGTATACCATGTATTAATTATTCTATTACACACACACGCGCGCACGGAATATTGTATATTAATATCGTAATAAAAGTAGATATTAATATTGCATGTAACAATAAAAAGAATTAAAAAAAAAAAATTAATAAAACAAATCATTACAATAATTATACCGTTCATTCTTATTGTAATTACTCGAACGTTTTTCGTTTAACTCGATTTAACAAAATCATATAAAATTTAATTCGAATAATAGAATTGTTTTATTTCGAAATTTTCATTAAAGAATTTACCACGAATAATGAAATATCAATCATCATTCTATCTCACTGATTAATAAATAAACAAATAATAAATGAACACTCATATACATATATATATAAATATATATACACGATAAGACTCACCCAAATGCAACCAGGATCCTGTGTCATGAAGGCCATTATCTCTTTAAAGTGCGTACCAAAAGTTTTCGGATTTATCATCGTACTATTTTTTGTTACAATGTCGAAGCCACCGACGATATTCGTATGATTTGTTCGCCATGCTGGATCCTTTACAGCTTGGATGGCGTAGTAAACGGAACAAGATAGTATAGCGAAACTGATGGACATGTAAAGACGCAGATTGGGTACAGGTACCCGATCTAAAAATTCCACCGGCATTTTCACGTCCCTTTTTGCACTTTCCTTGCTTTTTTATTTTCTGTTGATCGATACTTCCGAGAGATATTTATGCGTATCTGTAATAAAAAAGAAAACGATATCAACGAACAAACAAAGGAAACATGTTTGACTTCTTACGAAGATTTTCTTCTATTACGTAAAAACGACGAAATGAATGACGTTCTTTTTTTCGTCTTTCTTTTTTTTTTTTTTTTTTTTTTGATATTTAAAAAATAAAATTTCACTTCTATCGACTTCACTATTTAAGCTTAAACAAATGAAAAATATGCGTTCTATTAATCTAATAATTTCTTTCAGATGTATACCTAAAGAAATAATATTGCTGTATCGTGTGTTGATAATAAAAAAAAAAGAGAGAAGGACAGAATAAATAAATTAAATATTGCGATTATCCGATCGTACATCATATTACAACAAACAATGTAATTGCAGTTTTTAATACTAATCGATTATATTCTCTAATCGTTAAACGCGATCTTTTCATTAACATACATACTTCATATAATTATGTTAATATAGTATATTATAACTATAGTATATTATAAATATATTAATATAGTCAAAGATTATAGTATCTCTTTTTTCGGTCTAACAAAACCGCACACGCATAGAAAAAAATGATCTACCACCTCCTCCCGATCATTACAAATTTAAACCGATTCTGATCAACCTGCAATCTATGAGTCTGGTTACAGGTCAAATTAATAATTCATTTGCTTTCGGACAAGGGAAGACGAAAAAAAAAGAACAAAAGAGAGGAAGAAAAAAAAGAAAATACATTCAATAACATCGTAAAGTCGGTTGGAAAATAATTTAAAACAGCGATCAAACGATTTGATTCGACAAACTAGATCCGGCGTACATGCTTATGTGTTTGTGTGTACGTGTGTAAATGAAGGTCGCACATATCGTCAGACACTTATCACGAGATATAGGTAATATGTGAAATTTATAAAAAGAAAAAAATATAAAGAAAGAAAAAAAGAGTATCTTAAGAGAGGGGAGGGGTTGGGAAGAAAAAAAAAACAAATAAAGAAAAAGAAAAATATTTGTTGGTTAACATTATCAAAGAACTGTGTATCGCTTTGATTCCTAATACTTACGTAATCGAGTAAATTGATTGAATTATTTATAAAATGAGATTATTGTACGAATTATGTACAATAGATATTTTCTTATGATTCGTGCGAAACGAAAACGGACGTCCTGAATGTTTTAAATATATTGTAGACGACCTTTTTCGATGTCATTTATGATTCTCGTGAGAAACATTGAGAGAGAGAGAGAGAGAGAGAGAGAGAGAGAGAGAAATAGAGACAGAGATAGGGACATTACTGTACATGCTTTAGATATGACGTAATTAAATCATCATATAATCGTTTTGGTAAATTATCTATGCATACTTTATTTTTTTCACGAATTTATTATATACACGTACGTGTACGTATACATACTCTCTCTCTCTCTCTCTCTCTATATATATATATATATATATATATATATATATATATATATATATATATATGCATACACAATATATGCTAAAACTTACAAAACCTGATTGAAACTTTAAACAAATTGTAACTATAGTTCATTCATTAGGGGTATAATTAAATTGAGTTTGCATAAGACGTGAAACGTGTGTTTAATTAAGAAACTGTTAATTAACTTTTCGCACGTATCTACGAATGTAAATTAGACGTACCTTTTTCGTTCGCCAGACCATTATATTTTATAAGAATAAACAATTAAATTACTTACTAAGAAGAGAAAACTAACCTGTTTTCTTCTTTTCTCTCTTGTGAAATATCAGATACTCTATTTTTCTCTTTTTTCTTTCTTTTTGTATATTAGATAGATAATACACAGTGAATATTGCGAAACTAATTATAAATATTTACTGCAAATTAAACGAATTTTGTTTTTAAACTCTTCAGTACGGTTATGAATCTTCGAATAAGATAAATTAGTGTTATCGTACGAAATAGGTCAAGAATAAAAAAAAAAAGAAAAAAAAAAAGAAAATTATACTAAAGCAGCCATTAAAAAAAAAAAAAAATAAAATAAATGAATAAGTAAAACGAAAGAAACACAAAAGAAATAAGAAAACAATTTTTTCTTTTTAATTTCTGTTTCCTGTTTTTTACAAAACGAACGCACGCACGCATAGTTTTGCATCTGATTATATTCATCTCATAGATACAACTATAGATAATCTTACAATTATTAATACCTGACACATGATTCTCATTACAGATAGTCATTAAAGTTTTTTTTTAATTTCATCTATTTATTTTTTTTTTATTTTTTTTTTTATAACTCGAACGAAGTTCCCTCGTTTGTGTTTTTTCAGATCGTATCGCCTATAAATAATAAATGCTTGCGGATCGATAACCTCGTTCAAAAAAAAAAATAACGATCGTACGAACCTTTTCGAATATTAACGATAATGAAAGTAAGTAAGTAATTAGAAATGTCTATGTTCGAACGGATACGTGTCTTCATTAAAAAAAAAAATAAAATAAAATAAAAAATAAAAATAAAGAATAAGAGAACAATAAAATAAAATGTTACAATATATACAATAACAAAGATATAACAACGAATGTGTCTAATCGATTTAAATTGCCTTGTCTCCTATTAAACAAAATCAATAATATTTCGAATTAATTTACATCAAATTGACATGATCAAAATAAAAAAAAAATTATACACCGAATATTGCTCGTTTCTGCATAACTATTAAATAATAATAATAATAATTATATTATAATAATAATAATAAAATAAGAATAGAAAGACAAAAGGAAAAAAAATATCAAAAGTGAAACATTAAATAGCATATCAAGTTTCTATTGCTGTAAACGCGTTTCCCTTTTAATCTACTATGAAGCGTATAATTAAAAAATTATACTAAACGAGTATATATATATTCTATACATATATAATAACATTACCGAACAAATAAAACTGAGCTGAATAATATATGCACCGTGTTGTGGACATGTACGTCATTATCATTTTAAAATATTCTATTCTGTTTAGTTTCTTCGAGAATATCTAAAAACACGAAGAAAGAAACTTCTTATACGTTTAATCTGATATATGAATCTAATAAATTCTGTTTCGCTACTTTCATAGAATAATCTTTACAAAATTACATGCACAGGAACTTTTTTTTTACAATCTAAGAGAGAGGAGACAAAAAAGCAGAAAAAAAAGAATTAGTAAAAACTAATTAGTCTTCCAAAAAGTGTCGAAAAAGAGTAATTGGTTTTTAAAAATCGTCCGACAACTTTCTTCGATGCAATCTATGTTAGAAGAGAGACAAAAATAATAGAGAAAGAAACAAAAAGAATAAAAATGTCTGGACAGAAAAATCAATTCGCAGTTGTATATAATAATATTTTACAGTTACAGCTATACAGCGAGGATGAAACATAAGTGATTTATCCTTTGTTTTTCGTCTTTTTAATTAGCATGATTTCTTTGGTGTCAAGTTGTAAATGTCATCAAGATTTGAACTGAATAAAGAAGAAACGAATTTTTATAGAACTCGCATTTCAAACGAGTGTACGTGCTTGCATGTATGTATGTGTGTGCGTGTGTGCGCACACCTACTACAAGTACGATTATTTCTCGTATAAAGGCGAACGTAACTCTTTAAAGTTCGATTTAGATGAACGAGATATATATATATATATATATATATATATATATATATATATATATATATATATATATATATATATTAAAAAAAATCTCGAGTCGATCATTTTCGTAACGTTTAATCAAAAATTCTTTGGAGAATAAAACCATGAAATACCAATCTTATGATGATCAAATAAGCGTCCGGAGATCATCTTTAAAAGGACATTTTTCTTTGCAAACAGCTGTTACGATCAGAGTTTGAAAGTCCTTGGATATAACCGCTACTGACTAGATCATCCTTGCGAGAAAAAATAAAAGAAAAAAAAAATATAAGTAAAGGAGAAAAAAGCGAATAAACAAGAAGGCAATGACAAGAAGATATTTACTTGTACGTAATATTATGTATACACATGTATTGTCATTGAATAAACATTCAACGTAAAACGAACGAATGATAAACGCACGTCGTTTCTTTTTTTATGGAATGATGTAATATAAATTTGTAGATTAATATAAAGATAAGGAAAAATGGAAAGATGTAAAAAAAAATATTGCATATAATTACGATGACTAGTATCAACTTTTCTTGTTGATTTAAAATCATTTTTATGATTTAATGCGAGAAAGAATAATAATAATAATAATAATATTAATACTAAAAATAATAATAAAATAAATATATACCGTGAATATTGTTAAAGGAGTAATAAGATAAAAATAGAATGGTTTGGATGTGTACGAAATTTTTCTCTATTTCTATTTATCGATAGGTTTTTGCGATTAATGACATAATCTTGTTACGTATTAAAAGAGATATGATATAACATGAAAGTTATAGTATTGTTAAGTATAACCTCCGTATACAATACTATTATAGAGAGTATATAATTATAGTATATTGTACTACAAATACATACATACATACATACGTATATATATATTAGTATTATTAGTTACAATTAGTATACCAATACGTAAATAATATTATTGTAATATGAAAGTTAAAATAATTTTATATAATAGTACACCCCCCTCCCCACACACATGTTATATACTTCTGATACTACCAAATATTATTGTTATACTACTTTAAATATACTAAAGTATTATTACAATAACAAAAAAAAAATATATTTTACTTTAGTACAATTTATACTGGTTGTACTCAAAAAAAAAAAAAGAAAAACAAAAAAACGGAGATAAAAAGAAATAAAATAAAAAAAAAACAAAAAAAAAGAAATTTAGATAAAAAACCAAATTAAAATTTTCAACGATAAAAATGCGAAACAAAAAAAGAACTTCAAAAATATAGATGTACAATGAATGTGTGTGCATAACTTGATAGTAACATTATATTTTAGAGATTTAATGAGTACGAGAAAGAGCGAGAAAGAAGAAAAGAGAAAGAGAGAAAGAGAAAGAGAGAGAGAGAGAGAGAGAGAGAGAGAGAATGGTGGGGGTAAGAGAGGGGCAGGAAAAGAGAGGGAGAGGACGAAGAGAGAGAAAATATTGATTAGAAGCGTTGTTAGACGAACGTGTCGAGAATCACATCGAGAGAATCGTGAAGATGTATTACCATAGTTAATACCAAGAAGAAATGAATTAAGTTTTCCTCGTTAGAGAATGTAATCGTGACGATCCTACATAAGTATAGAAGGCGGGCGCGTCTCGCTTTCATTATCTGGGATGACGACCTTTTGAAATAATACTACTAATACGTTTCACGACAAGGGAAGTTCGTATTAACGTAAGAAAAAGATAGAGTTAGACGTTCGAAAGTGGAACAGTGTGGACGTATAACAGAGGTTAACTCTTTGAGTTCAGAGTTTAACGTTTATAGTGATAAATTTTGATTTGGTCAAATTATGTCGATTAAATTTTTATTCGACAAATTGACTTATTTTTATTTCTTTTTTCTTTGTTTTTTCATTTATTTTTTTATTTATTTATATCTTTCTTTTTATTCTTCTTTCCTTTTCTTTTTGGTGGGCACGATTGTTTGAATATATATTATTTATACAAAGTTATAATAAAATATTACCTTTTAATCGTTAAAATTAATATATATATATATATATATATAATATTTAAAATTATTTCAAATAAAATATAGTATTTTATTGAATAAAAATAAAATATCAACTGCAAAAAAAAGAAGAAAAAAAAATAAAAGAAAAAGAAGCAATCTTAAAAATTTACATATTCCAAATATTTATTTATAAGAGAGAGAAAAAGAGAGAGAGAGAGAGAGAAAGAGAGAGAGAGAGAGAGAGAGAGAGAGAGAGAGAGAAGCAACATCTATATAATTCAATAATTTCCCATTTGAATAATAATATTTGAATTAATAAAATCTAGTATAATATGTTCCTTTGATAATACGAAAACATTGAAGAACATTATCTTCACAGTAACGCGATTATAGTTTATAACGTAACGTAATGTAACATATGAAAAAATAACGATTACAAAATGACAAAAATAAAATATAAAAAATGCTTTTGCAATCGTTTCACTGTTCGACTTTTTTCTTTTCTATTTTCTTTTTTTGTTCTTGTTTATTTTTTTTCTTTTCTTCGTTTACACGTTCGAACGTTTCACAAAGATCTTATACATATCACAGCACACTTGACGCACATTCGTTTACGTATTTACACACTCTTCGCCACGTCGCAATTTTATCAGATTTAATAACGCACGTCATTCTAAGGAAAAATCGCTTGTGATGTCATTCACATAAACTACTTAACTTTATCTCAAAGTTTTTATATCGACGCTGAAGGAGAGAGCGAGAGAGAGAGAGAGAAAGGTAAGAAAGTAAAAAAGAAATCATAAAAAAAAAAACAATTCAATCACATAAATCTATCGTTTTATTGCTGGATTATTTTCTCCCGCGTTCTTATATATATATATATATATATATATATATATATATATATATATATATATATATCCTTCGAACAAATTCAATTTCAACGAATAATCAATTTGTTACGAACGTAACGAAAACGAATAGCGGTATAACGAATAACGAATAACGATTAACAAATAAAAACGAAATCAATGAAAATACGTAGACGAATGGTCATTTATATCTGACCACTTGCAATTTATTTCCAAATATACACTGTCATTACAAAAAGGATCTAGATAATTTCAAAGAAAATGAAGAAACGGTAATTTGTTTTTTTTTTCTTTACTTTTTCTTAATAAAAGTTAAATAAATCTGATTCGTAAACGCGTGTCTAATTCTAAACGATCTAATTCATCAATGACGACACACACAAAATATATTAAATGTATTAAAACTAAAAGAGGTACTTTCAAATCGATCTTTTGAATAAATGCGAATAAATCTGATATGTAAATAATTGCCTAGTTCTAATCGATCTAATCCATCGTCCACGATGATAAACATAAAATTTATACAATTGTTTCGAGAATTCACGATATATTTAATGTAAAATTAATTTACAATTATTTCGAAATCGAGGATACTTAAAATGATAATAATAATAATATTGATCAATAACAATAACAATAACAATAACAATAACAATAACAATAACAATAATAATAATAATAAAGAGGGTGGGGGAAGGAAGAAGAAGAAAGAAGAAATTTTCCAAGTAAAGTTAAATAAATCCGATAACGTTAAATACGTTCTACGATTACATACGAATTAATTCGATCCTATAATTACGAGACATATAAAGCACACGGAATTAATTTGAAATTAACGATATCTTTCCTGTCGTGTAAAGGAATAATTATGCGATACGTAAATACGTTATAGAAAGGACTTGTGTTGAGAAAAAAAAGAAAAAAGAAAAAAAAAAAAGAGGGAATCTTCTTGACCCACTGGCCGAGCGTATATAATGCCAGTCATAAAGGGTGGAACAAAAGTTTGGCTCGTAAAGGAAAAATCGATTAGCTTGGAGAACTTGGCTACCTGCCGTGAGAACTAGAAATATTTATTTTTCTCTCTCTCCTCCCTTTCTCTCTCTCTCTCTCTCTCTCTCTCTCTCTCTCTCTCTCTCTCTCTCTCTCTCTCTCTCTCTCTCTCTCTCTCTCTCTCTCGTTTATTCTCTTATTCTCTTATTCATTCTAAGAAAGAAACCGGTGATAAGATCCACTTTTTTTTATCCCAAGAAACGCGAAATCAGGGAACACTATAGCCTTAAGGCTAAAAGAATGGGAAAAATGAAAGGGGACGAGGCCATTAGCTCTCAACCAGCAAAAGTATTTATGTATATCGTGTTAGTGTGTGAGTGCATATATATATATATATATATATATATATATATATATATATATGTATTACACGTAATGTATATCATACTTTTATATTATACATAATTTACATTATATTATATATGTATATCATATCCGTATGCTTATGTATTTCCATTACGTATATATACATGTATACACATTCTAATTTATCCACGCATATACAAACACGTATTTATACATAAAACGTGTAAGTACGTATAGAGATACACATATATATCTATAAATTTATAAAGAAAATGGGGAAGACAAAGTTTCTAAACGATTCTTCATAATCGATTAACGTATTCCTCGTGCGTCTTCGGGCAAATTTTTTGTTTCTTCTTTTTTAGAAAATTACGAAGATAGGAATTATTTTATAATAGGAAAAAGAAAAAAAGATAACAAGAACGAGTGATCTCCCGAAAAATCATTTATTTTTAAAATCACGTAAGATATTATGGGGCCCATTTCGAAACGTTTGACCAGACCAAACATACACACATACACACATACACACATACACACATACACACATACATACATACATACCTATATATATATATATATATATATATATATATATATATATATATATATATATATATATATATATATATGTATTTACGTATAACGCAATATTGATATACGTACATACGCATATATGTATATATTATATGTAAATATATATGTACTTGCGTTTGTATACTTATTCACGTATATGTGAATAAATATATGTATTTGCTTGTGTGTATACTTGCATCATGCGTGCATGCATGTAATACATATGTATTTATGTATATATGTATACGTAATATATAAATGTAAATGCGTATGTATGTATACGTAATATATAAATGTAAATGTATGTATGTATGCATACGTAATATATAAATATATATGTTTGTATATATGTATGTATGTATGTATGTATGTATGTATGTATGTATGTATGTATGTATGTATGTATGTATGTATGTATGTATGTATGTATGTATGTATGTATGTATGTATGTATGTATGTATGTATGTATGTATGTATGTATGTATGTATGTATGTATGTATGTATGTATGTATGTATGTATGTATGTATGTATGTATGTATGTATGTATGTATGTATGTATGTATGTATGTATGTATGTATGTATGTATGTATGTATGTATGTATGTATGTATGTATGTATGTATGTATGTATGTATGTATGTATGTATGTATGTATGTATGTATGTATGTATGTATGTATGTATGTATGTATGTATGTATGTATGTATGTATGTATGTATGTATGTATGTATGTATGTATGTATGTATGTATGTATATATGCATGCATGTGTATGCACATATGAATATGTAAGTATGAATGTGTGTGTATGTGCGTTCAACGTTAAGGAAAATTTTCGTTCTCGTAGAATATATAACAGAAAGAAAGAAAGAAAGAGAGAGAGAGAGAGAGAGAGAGAGAGAGAGAGAGAGAGAGAGAGAGAGAGAGAGAGAGAGAGAGAGAGAGAGAGAGAAGGAAAAAGAGAAAACGATACGGTCTAGAAATCGAGTAACTAGAAGTAAAATAAAGAAATGGAAAACAGAAAAACGCCCCAGAGGTTTCTTTTTTCTTCCATTGCTGAGATTCGTTCTTTCTCTATTACGCGTTTCGCGAGATACTTTACTCTTATCCATTACGTAGAACTCTATAAGTGTGTATATGTGTGTGTTTATACATATGTACATGTATGAGACGGCCTGATTTTCTTTTACAATCTTACCCTCGTACAAAATACTTTTCGTAGTATTAAAGAGAAAGAGAAAGAGAGAGAGAGAGAGAGAGAGAGAGAGAGAGAGAGAGAGAGAGAAAGGGAGAGAGAAAAAATATATATAAATTTATTTTATAAATTATTTCTAAAAATTCGACACAATGACGGATCGATTAATCATCCGTGATTTATTACCAAAATATTGGAATTTCTTAACGATCGACAAAATCTTTCAAAATTCGAGATTATGAAAGAAAAAAGAAATATATGTATATATATGTGATCAATTCAATCATTCCAATGATTTTATCAAATAATTCGGCGGTACTGCTGCTACGTGATTGGTCGACTTTATTGTTAAATAATACGTTGGAAAATAATTTTCGATAAATGGTTACGGAGGTAAATCGAAAGGTCGATTGTGACTTCTGGGAAATATATATTGATACGTAATATTAAAAAAATCACAGATTTTTTTTCCCCATAACACAATATTTACGTGAACAGAGAATAACAGCAGTTATGCAGTTGCTTCGTCGTATTGAGTAACCGAATCGTTTTAAAAGCAAAAATATTTTCGTTGTATTATATCCGTTTATTTATCAGTAATGATAACAGGTTGACGAAGATAAATTAATATTCGAAGGAAAAAAAACGAAAAAGAAAAAGATTGACAAGTTGAGTATCTAATGGTATAAAAGGATTAATGCATTATCCTTTAATTAATAAATCTAATTTATATCATTCAATATTTCATCCGAATTAAGTAATTAATAATAGAAAAATTTTATTTAATAAATTTATATAGAAGGATTATATAGAAAATTTTTGTATACAATCATTATACATTATTAATAATATTTTTTACATATCTTCATATATTATAAAATTTATATATATATATATATATATATATATATTATACATGCATCAATGTAAATTTATTTATCTTTGTGGTAAACATTATTCATGTAAGAGGAAAATGATAAAACTTATCTGTACACATAGAACACGAAAGATAAGGGCAAATTAAAAATTTAATGAGTGGAATTTTCTCAAAGTAATAATATATGGGTTCAATATAGACCTGATTAATTTATCTTTAATATATTTTTCATATATGCGTGTATCTAATTATTTTAAACAGATTTGCGATAAACATTTTGAGATAAACAGATACATATCTCTCTATCTCCCTCCCTCCCCCTTTCACTCTTTCTCTCTCTCTCTCTCTCTCTCTCTCTCTCTCTCTCTCTCTCTCTCTCTCTCTCTCTCTCTCTGTTTCACTTTTTCTTTATCTTTCTCTTACTTTCTTGATAGTACCTTCGAATAATCAAAATTGCACAAAAATGTAAGAAATAATTATGCGAATCAGCTGAATGATCATAATTTCAAAGTTTCAAGGATATCAGATTAATATGCTAAGCAATGTATCCTAATGAGAGGAAAAAATTTAAGACTATACATATATATATATATATATATATATATATATATATATATATATATATAAGTATTATATATGTGTATATATAAAAGTGAATCTGTAATACATGATATAATGTAAATAACACATGAGTTAATATACACGTCATATCCTATAATAAAGATATGCCATATAAACTGATTAATACACCAAAATTTTCTATAATAATTTTTCTATATAAATTTGATAAATAAAATTTTCTTATTATCAATAACTTTATTCCGATAAAATGATAATTAGGTTCACTAATTAACATTAATATATTTTAATTTTTTCTCCTTGTTCCTAATATTAGATATACACATCTATATTCATAGGATATATATTGAATAATATTCCAAGTAATAAAAAATAGTAACATTTTAATAATTTTCCTTTTTTTACGAAATTACATAAATGACCGTCAGCTTATAACTTTGAACCAACAATAATCATAAATGGTAAAATATTCACTCACGTGATTAGTGTTCATAGATTCTACACTCATACTATCCGGTTCCATACAAATGGAATATGTAATACACGTAGTCTACTTTATTTCCTTTTAAATGTTCCAAAGCGATCTAATCAACATAAAAACGAAGTAACATTAGCACATAAAGTACGTCATATTACGTAAAAAAAGGAGAATAAAAAAGAAACAAAAAAAAAGAAGAAGAAGAAGAAAAGAGAAAAATAAAGAAAACGAATAATCTATTTAATAACTATGCGTCAAATATAGATTCAACTTGTGTCAGACATCGCTCAAGGCCACCAATGAACTAGACTTTTTAACGTAGACGTTTTACGAGGGCACGGTTATGTACGTATCGACATATGTATATGTATAAAATACGAAATGAAACTGTGTGTAACCATATATGAGACTGTGTGTAACCATATATGAGACTGTGTGTAACCATATATGAGACTATGTGTAACCATATATGAGACTGTTGTAACCCTATATGAGACTGTGTGTAACCCTATATGAGACTGTGTGTAACCCTATATGAGACTGTGTGTAATCCTTTCTCTCTCTCTCTCTCTTTCTCTTTCTTTAACGTTAAAATACGAACGTGTTACGGAAATGTGTGAAATCCAATCGTTCCGCGTAGAAAAGAACAAGAGAGAGAGAGAGAGAAAGAGAGAAAGAGAGAGAGAGAGAGAGAGAAAGAGAGAAAGAGAGAGAGAGAGAGAGAGAGAGAGAAAATAATAATAATAAAAAGAAAAGAAAAACATGCGGGCATAAGAAATTATTTAATAGGATTGTAGCGACGACAGCAAGCGAACAAACGAAACAATAAAAAAAAAAAAAACGTAGTCCTAAAGAAACTCGCGAAATTTAATTTCATTTCAGCGAATAAAAAAGAGAAAAAGAAAGAAAGAGAGAGAAAAAAAAGAAAAAGTTCGAAGGCATCGAAAAGAAAATCATTTTCGAGAAGGAAGATGCACTGTGCGACGCGACAAAGGAGACCCTAAACAAAAACAAGAAAAAAAAAAAGAAACAAGCAAAAAAGACTGAAATGTATGTTGAAGAAAAAAAAAACAAGGAAGAAAGAAAGAAATATAGTAGAAAGGAAATAGAAAAAAGGACTGAACAAAAATTTCAACAATACGAAAAAATGAAAGCAATGAGAGTAACCGGTAAAATTTCCTAGACGATTTCGCATACGGAAAGTTAATCACATGTGAATATATATATATATATATATATATATATATATATATATATATATATATATATATATGCAACACACATAACATATGTATATAAGCGTGTGTGAGAGAGTGCTGCGTATACATATATATACCACATGTGTCAGAATACGTCGTGTTCATTGCGCACAATCTATCCACGTCTTTCTCTCTTTTTCTAACACACAAATAATACACACTTAGCCGCGCGCGCGCGCCCACACACACACACAGATTCACTCTTAAAGACTTATAATATCACGTAAATGTTCAATCCTTAACGAGCAAGTAAACGTAATGATACGTGTAATAACGACAAAATTATTACTAGATAATCTTATTGTGTCATCGATTACGAGTATTTCACTTGACGAGTGGGAAGGGTGGGGAGGGGAGGGGAGGGGAAGAAAGAAAGAAAGAAAGAATTAAAAGGAAGAAAAAGAAATAGGGAGAGGGAAAAAAAGAGAAAAGCTAAAAAACAGAAAGAAACGTTGTAAGAGCTGTGAGAAACAGAAAGAGATAGAAATACAGAGACAGAGAAAGAAAGAAAGAAAGAAAGAAAAAGAAAGAGAGAGAGAGAAGTAAAAGATGATGAAAATAAATAAGTGAAAATAGGACGAAAGAACGAAAATGTATATGTACGTAACTATGATATATATGTATGCATATGTCGTTATAATATATATATGTATACACACACATATATATGAGGGAGCACAGGTGTGTAGGTGTTAATATATATGTGTATATATATAAAAAAAAAAATATATATATATGTATATATATGTATGTATGTATACATAGATGGTAAAGGTCCCTTAAAGTCGTATCGAGCGTCACTTCGAAATGGACCGTTCGTGGTTGGCCGATACCAAGGTTCTCGATGAAATTTTATTTATATACATACATATATATATATATATATATATATATATATATATATATACACATATATATTTATGTACATATATGTATATAAGAAAAAGAGGAAGAAAGAGAAAGAGAGAGAGAGAGAGAGAGAGAGAGAGAGAGAGAGGGAGAAAGGGATGGATAATAACGGTATGATGGACTCACCCTTTAGAAGAAGCACACGTTGCGTCGTTCGGTATTTTCTTTTACGATGTAATAACGTTGGTAAAACGTCGAGAAATAATACGACGACGATACGACGTTGACGATGACGAAGACGATGATGATGAGGATGATGATCACGACGACGACAACGACGACGACGACAAACAATATAATAACAACAATAATAACATCCAGCGAGAAAAGAAACTAGGCGTCAATTATCCCGACGACGATGTCTGTCTATCTATCTATATCTCTTCTTCGTTTTCGTCCTCGTCTTAGCCGTCGTTGTCGTTCACTGCCAACGGCGTCGTTCCATCCGTCGTCTAACCGCGTGCGTGAATATATAGATATCTATATATATATATATACATGTATATAAATATATTTGTATGTACGTATGATATATATATATATATATATATATATATATATATATATATATGATGTATAGATATGATAGATATGTATGTATAATGTATGTATGTATGTATGTTTGTATATATGTGTGTGTATGTGTGTGTCTGTCTGTCTCTTTCTATCTCTGTCCTTTACTCTCCCGGACGGCTCACTTCGTGCACAATTTATCACTGTATATTACCACGAAAATATAAACGAGCGTAGTAACGGTCTCACGCGTTACAGACAAGACACTGTACGGAAGGGAGGCAATGTAAAGGTATAAAAGAGATAGGTAGACAGACAGACAGACAGACAGACAGACAGCAGACAGAGAGAGATAGAGAGAGAGAGAGAGAGAGAGAGAAGTGCGTGGTGGAAGAAGCGAGAGATAGTACGCTAGAGAGAGAGAGAGAGAGAGAGAGAGAGAGAGAGAAGGATAGACTTGGCCGGCTGTCCAAGCCAACCAACGAGCGAGCAATCGGTAATAAGAGCGACAAGGATAGAAGAGTGAATTGGGAGATATATGAAAAGAGAAAGAGAGAAAGAGAGAGAAAGAAGGGCAGAGAAAGAAGTAAATAGGAAGAGGTCACGCCAAATAAGAAAAATGAAAGTGAGAAATAGACAGAGAAAGAGAATGAGAGTATGTAGAGAGAAAGAGAGGAGATATTTAGTCTTCTTCGTTCCTTTCCACCGTTAGAGTCACGGTTGCCAACAATAATGAGGATTACTGTCTCGTTGTCGACGGTTACGCGTTCTACGACGATATGACGCCTTCAGAGAGGGAGACAGAGAGAGAAAGAGAGAAAGAGAGAAAGAGAGAGAGCGGGTCTCGCCCCATGTGACACGGTAGCGGCAGCAGCAGCAGCAGCAGTGGCGGCGGCTCTATCGGGGTATCCGCATAGCACGAGTCAACGTTACTCGTGTGCAGATGAGAAGGAGATAGAAAATATAAAATGAGAGAAAGAGAGAGAGAGAGAGAGAGAGAGAGAAAAGGGCTGAAGAAAAGAAGCTAAAGCTAGAGCAAGCGAACGAGCAAGCGAACGAGTAAGCGAGCAAACGAGAGCAAAAGAGAGAAAGATATATATATATATATATGATAGCAAAGATAGAGATAAAGATAGAGAAAAATTAAAATGAAAAATATGTTTTGAAGATTACGACGTACGTTTGATATGCCTTCACCTTTTCAATTACGAAGAGAGAGCGAGAGAGATAGAGAGATAGATAGAGAGATAGAGAGAGAGAGAGAAGAAAAAGAAAAAGATTGAAAGAAACGAAAGATGTCGCGCGATTAACGAAAACGTTCGCAAATAATCCTTCGTCAATGTGTCTCCCTATATGTTTTAATATTATTTAGTCGCACTAATCGTTCAACTTGAATATATATACATATATGTATTACAGGGTCAAGATATACGTATATCTCCTCTCCGCGATCGGTTGTGTTATATCCCAGAGAAAATAATACAGGTAAAAAACGTACGAATTGGAACGCGAATCGACCGGCTTATTGCGCGGCGTGACACGGTCTGAGTGAGAGAGTTCGCGTTCCTTCTAATGCGCCGGTACAGTTTTTAACGAGATGGCGCTGGTGTGCCCGTTAAAAACAACGTAGCGTCGTTTTATATAGATAGAGGCGTCGCCTGTTAATAGTACCAACGTACCGGTCGATAATATTTCGTTACGAGCGTCCTAACTAGATGGCGCTATGTTTTACGATGTAAAAACTCCCGCGCCAAAGACGGACGCAACGCGAATTATTTCACCGTACGACTATCGTCGAATGCGACTTACGACTTACGATGTTTGCGACGACCATCTAATCGTCGGACGTAACAACGTCCGCGTTTCGTTATACGTATGACACGTAAACCGTAAACGGATGAACACCCGACGTCATATGTTACGTAATCGATTGTATTGTTTTACTTTTCCTTTTTTTTCTCCGTTTTGTTTTTCTTCGATCGTAAGACGTATCCCGTAAACTTGAGAAAATTCGGTAAGGATTCTATTCTTATGGGTTACGTTATTATTTTTTTTTTTTTACGTTCAACCAATCGCCTGCATCGTCACGCATTTGTTACGCGAGATTTGAAAGAAAAAAAAAAAAAAGAACGGATAAATATTACGAACGAATAAGGCGCGTGCGTACAAATTCGGTCAGTGATGTCAGGAAGACGCAATTGAATCTAAAGTTGTTAATACGTACAACGTCGCGACGCATAATTATTCAATCGATAAGAAATGATGAGAACAAACTCTTTCCTCACGTTCACAATGGTTTAACATAGAAATGATTGATAAGTTTTATCGTTTCATTTTAAGATAAATACGACTCTCTCTTTTATCGTTTACAAACAATTTTTTTTCTATTAAATTGAAAATTTTACGCGAAATATCATATCCATTCGGATATACCAATAATCAAATTATTTATATTTAACGAAAGAAAATATCTCTTACTGCGTAACGAATCACGTTTGATTTAGGCGTGTTGTACTTGTGTATATATATATATATATATATATATATATTGTCTATATATTTTTTATCATCCTTAATTAAATTTAGTTTTCAAATTGTCATATTATCGAATGTATTACAACATATTAATATCGATTATGATCGTTCATTATTTGAAGGACGTTTACCGTGAAGACATAAATAACATTAGCTTTTGATGTTAAATTTCAAACTAAAGCGCGTACTACGTGATGAATCGCGATTGGTTGATAAAGAAGACGTGTATACCATTAAAATTTCGTTCTAACAGTAGAATAAAAAGATGTGGACTGCAGAATAATTCGCTCTGATTGGTGAATTTTTTTACGTGTTACGTATTACGTCTTATTCGCCACTTTTTCTTGCGATTTTAGCGACACGTATGGATTAAATATGAACTACAGGCGCAATAAGGGGAATATTGTCCCCGTCATAATGCGTACGTACGTATCTCAGTATCGTATCAATCTTGTGTAAGCTATACTTTGTTGTATATAAGTGTTACTCTCTCACAGACGATTAACCTAACAATCGGGAATTGGGCGATTGAGAGTAAATTTATTTTTCTTTTCTTTTCTACGTAGCAATGACACGTGCAATGAAATGAAATAAAAGGAAACATGTGTGTACGCGTAATTTTATTTTTTAAGATATAAATTACGATTTACGAAAAAGTGTTTATATTCGTTCTACAAACTTTATGTATGTATATATGTATATATGTTATATATATATATATATATATATATATATATATATATATATATTTCTTTCTAATTAAATTTACATGTATAGGTAAAAGTTTTTGTTTGAGCAGCCATTAAGATTAGTAATTATTTAACGTCTTATTAAACGTCTAGCGTCATAGAAAAATAGTGATAGAAAATTATAAAGAAAATAATTTTAATTGGCAAGGTCTCGCCATTTGGTTGATTGTTGATTTATGGAGATCGAAATGTTCAGTGAATATTTATTGATTTTCACTCACCGTTTAAAGCCGCAGATGTTTACAAGTTGAAATCCAAAGGCGAACTGACTCGAAAATTGATGTCGATGTTTTATCCATGTCTACATCGTGTTTACATCTTCGAATACGAAGATTCTATTTAACGAAACGTTAGAGATCAAAATCTTGGAGCTCTCTGAGGGATGAGGGGAAAAATGAGGGCACTTTTCGAAGAAGTATCATTTTTTCTTTTTCCATCGAATTTTATTTACACGCTTAAATGTATTATTCTTTTGTCGGAAAATCATGTTAATAAATGTTTAATTCGCGAATAGGAGCGAAGAAAATTACAACGTTTGAATAAAGCTAATGAAAAGATTGATGGCAACAGTGATTAGGAATATTAAGTATTTTGTTTTTAATATTTTTTTGTTTCGTTTTATAGCTTTATTATTATTATTATTATTATTATTATTATTATTATTATTATTATTATTATTATTATTATTATTATTATTACTATTATTATTATTATTATTATTATTATTATTATTATTATTACTATTATTATTATTATTATATTGTATAAATAAATGAAAATAATAAATAAGACAATAATAAAGATAATAATCAAAGTAATCGTTTGTAAGAAGGAGCGTTCAAGAATTTAATCGTTATATTTTTGATTAGAAATTAGTTATAATATTTAATCAATTTTGGATTGATAAAAGAAGGAATGCCCCAGCATGCCGTCCTTTTTTGCTTTTGAAGAAGAGTCGAGTAGTATCGTTATTTTCGGAAGAGAAAAGTCGAACGGAGTCATTGTTTTCGAAATATAAAAGTTGTATGGAGTCGTCGTTGCTTTTGATACAGAAAAATTGAGTGGAGTCATTGCTCTTGAAAGAGATAAGCCATTTAAAGTGCATTGCTTAAGGGGAACAAAAAAAAAATACCAAAGAGACTTCTAGAATCACAGGAACGTAGACTAAAACGTAGATTAAACGTAGACTAAATGGAACAGGAACGTAGAATAAATTAATCAACTTTCAGCTAAGGATTCTTTAATGATCAATATACCAATTTCCCCTGTGCTTCTTCAATTAATAATTTTCTATAAAATGATCTCAGTTTTTTTTTTTTATTTTTCTATTCAAGGTTTCTTTAGGGTCGTCGGTTACCTTCCATATTTTAGAGTCAAGGACGATTCTAATTCTAATTGTCATTAACCGTTGTTATGGAATCCCCTGCGGTAGTGATCACCGCACGAAGCAAGGAGAAGGCTATACATCGAAGAGGTTCTCGCAAAACTGTAATAAAAGAGGCTAAGTATAGGCTACTGAGTTATTTTCAAAGGTTCCGAGTTATTTTCGAAGAAACTTTCAAAGAGAATGGCTCTTAGTCGTACTTTAATTTTTTCATGTTATCGCTCGAAATGATCTTACAATGATTGGTAAAGTGATGGATTGGAAAAACTGAAACGACGTGACGTTCCGTCACTGATCACACTTCACCGCGTGTAAAGGTATATATCGATATTTATTATTAAAGTCGAGTCATAAATTTTGCAATTTTTTTCTCCTATTCTAAAGTTCGATTACATTCAGATATTTATTCTTATTAGGTAGAGTTATATATTAAAATCAATTTATAAATATTTCAATCTTTTCTGTTTAATAAAGTTCGAATAAAAAATTCATAAATCTTATCTTTTATAAAATCAACTTCTTATATCAAAGTCAAATCGTACATTTTCTTTTCAATCTTTTCCTTTAATCATGTTCAATTAAATTCATAATTTTATTCTCGTTAAAATCAAATTTAAATATCAAAGTGATAGATATGAAATTCATAGGACGTAGGAATTATGGGGATCACCGAAGGTGCATTAAACTAAAGTGCATATGAAGGTGAAACGAGCACGGAAGGAAGTGTGCCGAGGTTCCACTTCATTTTATTATTAAATTAGCGAACACTTTAGTATTAATCTATCTTAAGAAAAAGATATAACAAGTGATGCCCTCTGGAAGATTCATACATAAAAAAAAATGCAGCAACCAGTTGCACCGACATCTAGCGGATTATTTAGCTACTACGTACCAGTACATCAAACGCTTTTACTATACGCGAATTGAAAGGAAACTGCTGCCATCTACGTTTCGACTCCTTGAAGGCGGGTGATTTCGATTTTGTCGCTTCTATATAAATGATTTATCATGTTTTCGCGTATTATATTTCTGAATCATGTTGTAAGTAAGGAAAAAAAAAAAAATAAACAAATAAATATAAGTATATTTTAAACAGTATATTATACATTTCGTATTGTTTTTCTACGCGTACACGTACTCATGTATAAACAAACAAAGGAAAAAAGATTTATCATATTCTCAACAAAGTCACGAATGCTAAAGCACAATTTTATTTCGTGGAAAACGAATTCTCATCTCATTAACGTTATCTAATGCACTGAAACGCATCGTTTATGCATTTCTTTGATAAAAGCAGACGAAGACGAAGACTTTTTCGTTAATATTTTTTTTGAAGAGAAATTACGTAATTCCAAATCCCATGTAGTTTCTCTCGTATTTCACGTTACATACATTACATGCATACCTTTAATGCATTCAGAACTTTCTATTTCTATCATTATTATCATCAACGGTTACGCGTTCACGGATCACAATGACGCAAGTAATTTTTACGAGGTAAGGACATTAAAGTAAAAGATCCGTCGAGGTGATCTCTTCGAGGGAATAGGCGAAAATCATTATTTATTAATTCAAGGCAGTCTTCTTTAGTCTCCTCTTTTTTTTTCCCCTTCTTTTTTTCTTTTTTGTCCATACCGCGCCGACTCTTATTGCTCTCTCACTCTCTCTCTCTCTCTCTCTCTCTCTCTCTCTCTCTCTTTCGTTCTAAGGCTGTTAAGTAAGTACCTGCAACGCAGTGCTATTAGTCCGAGTATGTATATGCTAAGTCAGCTAAGTCATATGCGTTTTCCCGAACCAGCAAGGTTAATTTACATTAGCCGGTTACGATTTACACGTACTTTTATTTCGATAGCGGGATATCTAAAGAAACTTTTCTAGGAACAAATATTTCGAAACTTTCTTATTCTATTAATATCGTAAAAACGAATAGGATATCTTACAAAGCAAAGACACGTATAATTCTTTCTTTATTTCTTTTCTTTATATATATATATATATATATATTATCCATTGTTTATATACGATTCGAATAATAAAATCGTCGAATTAGGTAGTTACGTAGGTTGTTTAGAAAAAAGAAAAGAAAGAAAAAAGAGTAAAATAAAAGAAGAAGAAGAGAGAAAGGAAAAAAAAAAGTACAATAATCGTTTATTATCGTTGGAAAAGAATTCTTCGTTAATGCTTCTGTATCTTTCTTTCGTGAAACGAGAGTCAACATTCAATTGCAGGCAAAATTCTGTCCCTCCCCTACCCCACTCGTTCCGTTTTATAAATGCAATATGAATTTCAATGGTTCATATTAATTTCAAGTGTAATACAATTTGAGATTTGTATTAAATAAGGGTTATGATATAATCGTGTGTGTGAGTTTGTCTATCCGTGAATGTGTGTGAGTCTCTCTCTCTCTCTCTCTCTCTCTCTCTCTCTCTCTCTCTCTCTTTCTGTGTGTGTATGAAAATCGATATATTCACGTTTGTGTTAGCTAATAGGTATTTGAGTATAGAACGTAAGAGAGCCAAATAGTCCCATTAATATATCGCATATAGCACACATTATGCATTTTAATGACGTTAAATCGATCAACTCATAATTATTCCATCGTGTTTAATATTTACTATCGAATGCAATTTATATTCTTATTGAGAAGGTTAACGTGTTTTACTTACATTTTCTCTCCCTGTTGCTTTTTTGTTCCTTTTTTTTCTTTCTTTTTTTAATGCATTCTTAAGCTTAACCCTTCAAATGTACATATGGTTTGCGAAATTACATTATATTAATCTTTAGTGCGATTTAATTAAAAAAAAAAATATATATATATATATATGTATATATAAATATTTAATAATTTTTAAAATTCACATGAATTAAATTAAAAGACAAAGAATAAATCGATTTTTAAAAACTATAATAACATAATTCGATATGACATAGTTTTGTTTTATATAATTTTCTTTTTCTCTTTTAAATTATTATATAATAATTTAATAAAATCAATACAATTGAATTAAACAGACAAATTAGATTTCTCTGTTATCTTCTACATTACAAATATTTTATCTTCCTCGGAATACGAAATATAATATTATTTTCTCGAAAAAGACAAAAAAGGAAAAAAAGTCAGAAAAGAAAACATGGAAAGATTCGAAGAGACCATTACTTGAGTGGTTGTTTGTTTTTCTTTTTATTTTTAATTTTGTTTTCTTTTTTTTCACTTTTTTCATTTGCAAATATACATATACACGTATATTGTTGGACTGGTACCGGTTGTAAGGTCGGATGATAATGGCCAACATTTGTTTCAACTTTGTTTTCTTCTCTTTTCTTTTTCTTTCTTTTTCTTTTTTGTACGATAAGGGAAAAATCTTGATGCATTTTAAACTGTCGTTTCTATAAATATATCGCGTGACATCAGCTTAATGTTGACTGAACATCGTCATTCGTCCATCTTCTCTGCTTTATGCCGGAATGCACGGTAAAGTACACGCCGATGCATAAATCATATTTATTCATCGATTCGTGCGCAGTGTATCTGCGTAATTGTAGACGCGAAAATAACATTCGTTTGGATTATGTTAAAAAAAAAAAAAAGAAGAATAAACCAAAACACAAAAAAGAATAAAAAAAAATGAATAAATCAAATGAAAAGGAAAAAAAAAGAAACGTATAATTGAAGCTTCGTACTTGAATCATGTTCCACAATTGTCTCTATATCTCGCGTGTCCGATTATAATCGACGAATACGTTTATCTACTTTCATTAATAATTGTCAATTATGAGGATTGACATGGTGTGAAAAAGTGATGGCCTTCTTAAATTGAGCGAAAATTTATAAGCGAATAAAATTCGCGTCCCATTGTATCTTTTCTTTTTTAATTTAATTCTTTTTTTTTTTGTGAATTTTTTTGTCTCTCTTCTTTAGTAGAGAATCTTTTAAAATTGAATCGATTATATCATGTTCTTTACCTTTTCTTTCTTTTTCTTTTTTTTTTGTTTCATTCCGAATTTAATAAAATTCAGTCAATAATTTCTTTTCTTTTTCGTTTTTTTTTTCGAAGTAGAGAATTCCTTCTTTAAAAAATTATACAATCCTACAACAAAACCTTTCGATAAGAAGAAAAATAGTAAATTCGTTTCGCAATGGAATCTCGTTAATCCGTTATAATTTATAACGAAGAATATTTTACATCTATGTTAAAAGACCAAATCAATGCTGTGAATATTCGAATTAATTCGTCGATAAGTATCGTTTCATTATAACGAATTGACGAAAAGAAAACATTAATTTTACGAATCCTTTTACGAATCAATTTTAATGCCTGGAAAATCGAAGAATGGATTGATATTGTATATGATCCTAACGTTGATCATCATAATGATTTCTAAAACAATACGGACATGTTAATTTATCATCATCGTAATACATTTTAAATGAGAAATATCGTGCGTTGACATAACCAGAGAAAGTTCGACGAGAAAGTAAGAAAGAGGGAACGATATATATATATATATATATATATATATATATATGCACACACACACATATATAAAGACAGATAAAAGGAAAATCAGATGGATAGATAATCTAAAAAAATAAAAAATAATAATAAGAAAATACATACATACATGTCTGTACGCGCGCGCGCGCGTGTGTGTGTGTGTCTGTATATATATATATATATATATATATATATATATATATATATATATATATATATATATACCTCGATTACATAAAGAAATAAGTTGTAGAAAATGAGATAAATAACGAGCAAATAATAAAAGAGTATTAAAAATAAAAGCTGAATCGGCCCGCTTTTGCCGATATTTCCTATTCGTTGCTGTCGTCGTTGTCCTCGATGTCGTCGTCGACGTCGTCGTTGTTGTTGTTGTCGTCAGTGTCTTCGACGATGGTGAAAGAAAAGAGGGGAATGAGCTGAATGAGACGGCAGTAGAGCGAACGCTTTCCATCAAACCGGATCGGTTTTGTATATCGGTATTTCGTAGTCGTTGAAGTCGTAAGAAGTGTTTTGAATCCTACGAATCATCTTTCTTTCTTTTTCACTGTCTCTCTCTCTCTCTCTCTCCCCCTCTATCTCTCTTTTTCTTGCTTTTGTGATAAATAAATCATTGCAAGGGATCGATCGTGCATGAAACATGCGTTTATTTGAATCCTCTATAACACGATTTTTATCTTGTGTTTTTATTCAAATAATTATATAATGTGTATATTATAGTATAATTATATTTATAATATGACTAATATAATTTGCACATATATAAGTATATATATACCTATATAAATATATATATATATATATATATATATATATATATATATATATATGTATGTATATATGTAGATATATATATTTATTGTTAGTGCAAGTTATATTGGAGTATTTTAATACTATATAATATTGTAATAATAAGTTACGTACCAGTATACCAATACTATGCAACATTATAATGACAAGTTATACTGGTATGTAAAGTGTCATTTATATTTGAGAAAAGAAAAAAGAAAAGAAAAAAGAAATGCAAAGAACTTTGGAGAGATATTTCCAGCGACAATTAAAGTTTATGACAATAACGTGAGAAATGATATTTACAAAATACAGATATTATATATATATATATATATATATATATATATATATATATATATATATATATATATACACACACACATACACTCACGCATAAATATATCTATATTACCTAAGCGTGTGCGATTAAAAACTAACATATAGTTATGTATGGGGTTAACAATGAAAAAGTTAAGGTAAAAGAAGATAAAAAGGACAATAATAATAACAACTAAACAACAATAATAACAACAATGAGTAAAACGCAAGTACTTGACATATTTCGTACACGTTCATCTGATAACCCATAGAAACGCGTGGTTAAATATTAAAAAATAAAATAAAATAGAAGAGAGAGAAAGGAAAATGGGAAACGTATATAAGAAAAAGAATAAAATATATATATATATATATATATATATATATATATATGTGTGTGTGTGTGTATGTATGTATGTAATGAAATAATCGGTGAATTTTCGATAGATCGGTTTGAGAAATGGGGTACGTTTCGTTTCTAAGCGCAAAAGGACGTCTAACATAGAAGAGCACCCACCTCCTACGTTACACGTGATTGGTTCACGTCTGTTTAGAGGTACGGACGTCTCGAGTTACACCCACACAGATAGAGGCGCGCTCCACCGATTACACGATCGAACTAGCTCCAATCAGCGGCCTTCGAGAGATCGATTTGCGGCTTTCGAATCTCGCGGCTTCTCGACACGCTTGGATTATTCCGTAACTAAGAGTGGTCGAATGAATTGTAGTGGGAGGGGATGGAAAGGCAAGCGGTGGGACGGGAATGGGGGGTGGGTGGTTGGGTGGAGGTGGTGACGCGGAGGGGTGATGGTTGGTGACGGTGATAGTGATAGTGATGGTAGTGTCGTTGGTGATAATGTTGGTGGTGGTGGTGGTTGTGATTGAATAAGATTAACGTTTTACGAAATAGAACGGGAACCGCGAATGTTGACGAATCGTTGACGATATTATAAATTCTTTCGTAATCGTTGCATCGCGATTGCGTATTTTTTCTTTTTTCTTTCTTCCTTTTTAATTTCTTTCTCTTTCCCTCCCACTCTCTCTCTCTCTCTCTCTCTCTTCTTTCTATCTTTCTTTCTTTTCTTTTTTAGAGAGATAGACGAAGAGCAAGAGAGATAGATAGAGAGAGAAAGAGAGAGAAAGAGAAAGAGAGAGAGAGAGAGAGAGAAAAAGAACGTGGTATTGCGAATCAGTTGTTTACGTTCGATCTTCTAGTAATCGGTATTGTCAATGAGACTGTATACGTACGTACGTACGTGTGTGTGTGTGTGTGTGTGTGCGCGTGCGTGCGTACATATGTATATTATCTGTGTGACAATCGATATGTTCTTCTTCGTCGTTACGTCGAATTAAACTTGTAATGTGATTTATTAATTTATTTATTTATCAACGAGGAGATTTCATTTTTTCTTTTTTTATTTCTTTTTCTCTATCTTTTTTACACACACACACAAACAATATACGCTCATACGTAGATAACATTCTTCGTTTATATATATATATATTATGTAAGAAATAGTACATTTTTGTACGGAAAATTTTATCATAGATTGTATATAAATAATTAAATATGTATATATATATATATATATATATATATATATATATATATATGTATATATATGTATAATAGATATAATAATAGATAACAGTAGATAAAATATTATATGATTCAATTTATTTCTTTTTTAATTTATAACGGTGTTAATTTTATCTCGTCAAAAAGATTGAGGATTAATTTAACGTCTAACCTAACGTTTTAGGATTGGGAAAGAAACAAAAAATAAACATTTATCGATCGTTTTTGAAAAACATTGTTTAGACTTGTTTAAAAAAAGAGTTTAATAATCGGATCAAAATGATATTTGAACGATCTTATTATTACGCATTATAGTTATATAAACGAAACAACATTATTACGTTACCATATAAAAGGAAACGTAATAGAAACGGAGGAGAAGTTATATTTTTTCTTCTCTTTTCTTTTTTTTTTCTTAAATTACTAAAAATAGAATTCCGATAATGATAAGCCCTCGAATAATGGACGTACATTCTGATATACAAACGATGGCATACAGTGAGAATCGTTCCTAAATAAATAAATAAATTAATTAATAATTAAATGAAGAAGGAAAATAAATAAATAAATAAATAAACGACCGAAGCAACGTTAATCAGATAAAGGAAGTCCTTATTTTTTCTTTCCGTTCTTTTGATTTTTTTTTCTTTCTTTTTCTTTTTTACTTTTCTCATTCCTCCTCTCTCTCTCTTTTTCTCTCTCTTCTTTCTTTTTTCCTTTTTTTTTCTTTCTTTATCTTTTTCTTTTTCCCTTCTCCTTTTCACTCGGCGTATCGCCAATGACGTATAGACGTCAAAACGAGATTAATGAAAATGTAATTTTAGACAATAATTAATACGTTATGTATGCCAAATGAACGATAGGGAACGAACGGGGAAATACTTTGGAGACCGAGTGACTAACGATACTGTTTCTTAAACGAAAATAAATACATATTTATCGTGAACGATCTCAAGACACTTTTGTTTACCGTAACCATGTAAATGACGCGGGAAATTATGTTGTAAATAAGAAAAAACTGTAGGGGAGAGATCGCGGCACGGTTATCGAGAACAAAAAAATGTCTATTTTGGGTTTCAAGTATCCCATAAGAGTATCTTGTCTTCGGGAAACGCGAAAGTGTAACAAAAAAAAAGGACAGTGCGTGCGTGTGCGTGACTGAGATAGATAGATAGATAGATAGAGAGAGAGAGAGAGAGAGAGAGAGAGAGAGAGAGAAATTAATAAAACATGGCCGACCTGTATGCCTTCTAATCTTCTCGAAAAAGCAGATTAATACGACGACAGCTGATAGCACGTCAGAGACGCGTTGACGAAATGATCGTTCGTAACGTAACGTAATGTTTGGAAGTGCGCGCGCGCGTGCCCGCGCGCGCGAACACTTACTGCGGGCGCATGCGAACGATATTTTCGAAACGGCCTGCGTAGCGGCCGCCACTCGAAAAAAGTTTCTCATACTCGTTTACACGCTCGTTACCTATTTTCTTTTGTTCCTTTTTTTTTTATTTTTTTTTTTAATTTTCTTTTTTTTTTTCTTTTTGATTTCTTTTTGTCGTTTCGTCCCGAAATATTAGCAAGTGCCGCGGCCGTTACCATTGTCAATACTTCTGCAATTTATTTTCTTTTTCCGTATCTTTTCCTGTTTTTTCCTTTTTCCTTCTTTTCGCTTTTCTTCGCTTTTCGTCTCTCTGCAAAAAGTCCCGAAAAGAGGAAAAAAGAAAAAAAATTCTTTGGTTTGTTAGCCGATGTGTATTGGATCGTAGTATATCCGAAAGTTGGGGGGAAGAAGGGAGGCCTGTGACCTTCGGGCATGGAGGACCACGAGATTCAGGAGCTGGTGAACTTCAATGATGACGTCATCGTCGGAGCCGACCTTGCTTCCTCCTCCTCATCGGACAGTGAGTACAACCTATTTCTTCATTATCGTATCGTTAGCGTCATCTTCATTATAATAATAATAATAATAATAATAATAATAATAATAATAATTATTATTATTATTATTATTATTATTATTATTATTATTATTCTTGTTGTTGTTGTCGTTGTTGTTGTTAGGAATAAGAAATTTGAGATATTTGTTGATATCGACAGATTCGTATAGATTTATAAAATATTATAAATATCATTGTCGTCGTTTTAATAAACACAAACATGGTATAATCCTTTTGTTTGTTCTTATTTTGTTTTTCACTTGAAAAAAATACGTTATTAAAAGAGAAACTTAGAAGAAAATATTAGAAATTATATCATTGTCATACTGGGTGCTCCAGTTAAAGGAGGCCACCTATAACATACATAACATTATACTATTATATATAATTATACATATTATGTATATACATTTATTAACGTACTTCTTTTTAAACCATTCAAAGTATGTCATGAAAGTTTTTTCGCATCATAAAAAACAAAGAAAATATTTAGGCCTTGGATCACCCTGTATATCGTAAGAATAAGAGAAACGTGGATTGATTGACGATATTGAATAATTCAATATCGATTTTCAAATGATAATTATTTAATCTATTAGAAAGTAAGAATCGATGATTAATTTCGAATATTATTTGATGATTTTCTAATGGACATTACAAATTATACTGTCTCTCTCTCTCTCTCTCTCTCTTTTCTGTCTCTTTCTCGTGCTGTTTTGCGATTATACAACGGATCGTGGACATGCGTGTTTCATCGTCATAGCAAAAGCAAAAATTCGCACATAACGAAGTGAGTCGCGAGATAAGAACGCGCCCGGCAAAAAGATAACCCTGAGACCCTCGCCTCTCTCTCTCCCTCTCTCTCTCTCTCTCTCTCTCTCTCTCTCTTTTTCCTTATTTCTTTCTTACTCTATTATGCGCACGTTCTATACGAGTGTATAAGTAGTATCAAAATGGCAGCCGTGCGATCTAGAAACTGAAAGAGACTGCTGCGCCTATTTCTTCCGTAACGAAAATATGCGATTTCGATAAAAAAAGAAAAAAATGAAAAGAAAAAACCTTGTTTCTTATTTTTTTTCCCGCTTTTTTTTTGTTTTCGTAATTTCGAACATTTTGATTACGTAGACGCGCGATCGATTTGACGAGATAGGGGGAAAAAAAAAAGAAAAAAAAAAGAGAGTGAGAAACTTGATAGATAAGATAGCGTTCGACGTTGAAGAAATTTTTATGCGTAACTTTTACTAAATGAAAAAAAAAAAAGATTCGTAGAGGATGATGTGACCTTTATTCGAACAATTATTAAATCTACTTTTGTGTCGATGTTAAACCTTTTTTGTTTTTTTTCCTTGTTTTTCTTTCTTTTTTTTTTCTTTTCTTTTCATCGGGCCCGAA
Source organism: Dolichovespula saxonica (assembly GCA_911387935.1). Taxonomy (NCBI): domain Eukaryota; kingdom Metazoa; phylum Arthropoda; class Insecta; order Hymenoptera; family Vespidae; genus Dolichovespula; species Dolichovespula saxonica. The sequence goes on from OU427010.1 coordinate 1,242,506, forward strand.
AAATTTGCGAGCTTTTGTAAAACAATCGAAGTGTCTCGTAAGATCGATCCACATATCGATTAATTTTACGTTTTCGCATCTCTATGCAATCTTTAAGATCGAACGAGGTACAGTAAATTCGTCGAAACGAGCGACTTCGTGTTTCTTGTTACTCTTATCCTTTTCCTTTTTTTTTCTTCTCGCAAAAATTCGAAAATTTTCGAAACGATCCGTGCCTCTCGTGCAATTTTTACAAATCTTTTGTACATTTTCAAAAAATTACAAAATGTAAAGGAAAAATTTTAGAGATAAATGATTTCTTCGTATCGCCTTCACTCGTATCAAAATTCGACGTTATTATTTCGAAAATATTTCGTACATCTCATTTTCGATTGATCCAATTCATCGAACAATGATTATTCCTCTTCGATTCTGTACATTTTTAAAAGTCGCGAAAATTGCAAAAAAGAAATGAACATTTTTCAGATAAAAACGATCGAACGACGTGTCTGTATTTTTCTGCGACAAAAATCGGACATATTTCAAAATAATCGTGCGTCTCGCACGATCGATCTTAATCAACACGATCGTTACGTGTCTCGTTTCTATGCATCTTTAAAGGTTATAAAAGGTAAGAAAAAAAAAAGGAAGTCCGTCGTGATAAACGACGTAGTATGTCTCGTTTTCTTCTTCTTTTTTTCTTTTTTGTCGACAAAAATCAACATTTTTTATAATAATCCTACGTCTAGCGCGATCGATCTGACGTAACGAGTGTCAAAAGTATTATGTTCCTCATCTCTATGCAATTTTTAAAAAAATATAAAAGTTGAAGTTACGTTTTCGGAATAAAAATTATTCGATAATCCTTATTTATTGGCGATTCAAAAATCGATATTAAATCGATCTCTCGTAAGTAACACATGCTTTATATGTGTCTCGTCTCCATGCATTCTTAAAGGTTAGTGAAGATACAAGAATAAATTTGTCAAAATAAATGATTTGATATTTCTCATTTTTTTCTTCTTCCTTAATTTTTTCATTTTTTCTTTCTTTCTTTCTTCTTCTTCTTTTTTTTTTCTTTTAATGAGAATTCGACGTGCCTAAAAATTATAGTTCTCGTCTCGTAAGATCGAGCCAACTTGTTGAACTTTACGTTTCACGTTCTTGTATGTCTTTTTTCTTTTTTAAAGGTAGAAAAGACAGAAATATGTTTTTATTTTGGTTTTTACGGATAAACGATTCGATATTCCTCGTTTTCGTTTTTCTATTTCTTTTTTTTTTTCGACGGCGGGATCGAAAATTTTTCAAAATTAATCGTTCAGTACGAATATTCATCCTTACTCAAGAAACTTTAAACATCCCGTCTCTATATATTTTTCAAGGTTAGAGAAATCAAATGAACTCTTCAGAGATAATTGATTTAATGGTTCTCGTTTATCGTCGGGAGAATTTGACATTTTTTTTTTCTTTCTTTCTTTCTTTGTATTTCTTTTATACATTTTCTTTTTCTTCTTCATCTTCTGCTTTTTTTTTTTTAACCGCGGATAGATACTTTTGAGAAATAATCATACGTTCCATGCGATCGAACTGACTCAACAAATTTTAAAATGTCCGTTCTATATGTATTCTTTGAATTTCGAAAAAGCAAATTAATTCCTTTCTATTTTCTTTTGATGAGATAAACGATTCAATGGTACTCGTTTTTCTGGCGTATTTTTTTTTTTTTTTTTTTTTTTAATTATTATTATTCGCTTGACGTCGTCGACCTGACTCAAGAAATTTTACACTAATTAATACTAAATGTACTTCTTTCAAATTTTGTGAAAGAGATTGATTTTTTTTTTAGTGATAATCGATTCGGCATGGTTCTCGTTTTATCGCGCGAAAATTCGATTTCAGTTTCCGTTTTTCTTTTCTTTTTGCGGTAAATATCACTTTGAAACAATCGTACGTTTCAAGCGTCTGGTCTCAATGTATTCTTCAAGTTTCGTGAAAGAAAATCAATTTAATTTTGTTTTGTTCTTTTCTTTTAGAGATAATCGATTCAATAATACGCTCCTCGTATTTTGGCGGGAAATATAATTTTTTTTTTTAATAATCCTACGTTTCACGTGATCGTTCTGTTCCAATGAACATCAACCATCTAATCTCTCTCTCTCTCTTTATACATATATATATATATATATATATATATATATATATATATATATATGTATATAAATATTATTAATAAAATTTATTAATAATAATAAAATTCACATTAGATAATACATACATACATATATATATATATATATATATATATATATATATATATATACATATATATTTTTCTATTTAAATTTCGAAAAAGCTAATGTGAATTTATGTCGAGATAAAACAATACGATAATATCTCCAATATTACTATTGAATTATTTTTATTCAACTTTTCCAAATTATTATTTTTCGTAAATTTCATACGATCAACCTAAAATTCATAGTCAAACGTATACAATTTCTTTCTTTCTTTCTTTTCTTTTCTTCTTTTTTTTTTTTCGTAACGTGTTGCGCGCACAACCCCGGCATCGATCAATCCGTATCCACCATTACGTAAGTTCACTAGCGGTGAACAAATAAGTTAAGTTCATTGGCGGTGTCAAATAGTTGAGATCGTCTTTTCACAACTTACCGGAACGGTCAAGTTAGAGGGCAAAGGTCGGATTTGGCATAGAGGGCCACGGCAGGTTTCTCACTCTTGACCCAACTCTCATCGAACGTTACGTCTCTCGTCTATGTGTGTATATATCTAATGTATGCATCTATGTATGTGTTATAGATATTTTTAAAAGAGAAAAATAAAATAGTGAAACTTCACATCGAAGTATTATAAATGATCATTTCGTCTTCTTCTTTTCTATCCCCTTTTCCTTCCTCTTATTTCTTTCATTTTGTTTTTTTCATCCTATCTGGCGGGAAATTTCTACATTTTTAAAAATTAATATTTCGTGTCACACGATCGAACGTAACTTGGCGATTTATTGAGCGTTGCGTGTCCTCCTCCCTCCCCCTTCCCTCTCTCCCTCCTCCCACTGTCTATACATTTATAAATAAGGTACAGCGAAACTTAATCAAAGTATTATAAATGATTTAACGTTCTTCTATTTCTTTTTTCTTTTTGTATATTTTTTGTTTTCTATCTCTCTTGAGGGAAATTTCGACATTTTTTAAAACCAATAGTTCACGTTTGGACAGGAGCAACGTAACTTATCGATTTATCGAACGTTACGTGTTTCCCTCTACGTATACGTATTTCTCTCTCTCTCTCTCTCTCTCTCTCTCTCTCTCTCTCTGTCTCTCATTTTTTTTTTTAAATAAGCTACGACAGAAGTTAATATCAAAAGTATTATAAATGATTTATTGTTCTTCTTCTTCTTCATCTTTTTTATCCTTTCTTTCTTCCCTTTCTTTTCCTTTATACTCTTCGGCGGGAAATTTCGACATTTTGAAAACTAATAGTTCGTGTCACACGGTCAGAACTGACGCAATGCCATGACACGTGCATTACGACGTTGTACGTTTTTCTATGCATTTTAAAAACTCGTCTTACACTCCGCCAATCGATCGGCAAACATTTACCTTGGTAGAACTCAACTACGTGAGTTTAGCCGTTTAGAACGTTCATATGTTCAGAGAATTGAGAATGAAATGAGATGCAGCGTCGACCGAAAAACATTCGAGGGAATTAACGCGCACCGTCAACGTAAAGAACGAAAGAAAAACGTTGGTCGGTTTGATCAATCGAACGATCGATCGATCATCATCCATCCTTAGAGTTTTTCTATACATACTTGTGATATGTTTTGCTAATGAACGTAATTAACGTAACATCGATTAACTGTGACACTACTGCTTTACTTATGAAAAGTTTTATGCAAAATATTATTCAAAATGGCGGATTAAGAGGATGACGACGAATCCTTCTTTCTCTCTCTCTCTCTCCCTCTGTATATATACATATATGCGCGCGTGTGTGTGTGTGTGTGTGTATTTGTATGTGTGTTCTATGTAACTTATTATTAATTCTTTTTTTCTACCAAGTTGTTTGCGTAGTGAACAATGAAGGGGAAGAAAGAGTAAAAGATAAAAAAAAAAGAAAAGAGAAAAAAGAATCTCGACGAGATAAGCGTGAACAATTTCAAAAGGATACTTCTCTTCTTTCTGAGGACGATTTATCTCAATCTTTCTTCATCTATCGTTAGTTTACGTATTATCTTGTCGTCGTTGATGTTGTTGTTCTTATTGTTATTGTTCATAAACAAAGGATGTGTTCCTTTCGATAGCTCAACGATATAAATATATTGGAATGTGCTCGGTGACTCAGTATACGATACGGTTAAATGTATTTAAAGTTTATTTCGGAGTAATGAAAACTATCGTGGTATGTTTATTATCTTATCAATTGGACATGTAACGAAGATAATATAAAATTCGGGAAACAAAACTTTTCTCCGTGGCCAAGCAATAAGGAGGGGAAAAAAATATAATAATCCTTGAATAAGCGACAATTTGAATGAGGGGGTGGGAGGAGGGGCGGGAAAAAGAAACAAAACGAAAAATATTCAAAAGAAATACAAACATTTGTATTCTAAAGGAATAACAACCTTTCAATAGAATATTTCTAACGCGTTAGAAGAAAATTTCTTGAAATGATATATCAACGTACATACGTTAAAGAAATAAATCAATAGATGTCAAGATTTTGTTATCTATGATTTTCCTTTCTTTTCTTTTCTTTTCTTCTTTTTGTTTTTGTTTTTATCTCTCTATACGGTGATTCATAGAAAAGAAAATTATCGATACAGTGGACATGTGAATATGTATTTATTTTTCCTCTCTTATTTTTATTTTTATTTATTTATTTATTTCTTTTCTGTTATTTTTTTCTTCAAAATACCCATTACAAAGATTTATAACTTATTAAGAGTTGCAAGTAAATAAAAGAGTATGCGCGCACGCGCATGAGAGAGAGAGAGAGAGAGAGAGAGAGAGAGAGAGAGAAAGAGCGACACTTAAAAAATTAACATAAGATTAACCTTGAAATTGAAAATAAAGCGTTCGTTCGGCCATTAAATATTTTCATCTTCGTTACTCTTGATTCTTGACGAGAAGCTGAGCTCTGTTTCGAGTACTTACTTAATTACTATCGTAATACTACGTTTTATCTCTAATCGATTCCGAACAGAAGAGTGCTTTTTGTTTTCTTCTCTTTTTTCTTTTTTTTTTTTTTCTCGTTTTCTCGGTAACGAGTTAACATATTTTTGCATTTTTAACTATTTTTTTATATTTATTTTTACCTTTTTTATTTATTTATTAATTTTTTTTTTATATTTTACCCACTCTCGAGATAGAGACTGACAAACGGACGAACGGAGAGACAGAGCGAGACAGAGATAGAAAGAGAGAGAGAGAGAGAGAGAGAGAGAGAGAGACAAAGACAGAGAGACAGACAGACAGAGAAAGATTATGTTCATTCGATCATTCGAATGGTTATTTCCACGATCTTAAAAAGAAATTGAGACATTCATGGACCGCGAGGAAGTCACGCGATCGAGTGTTTACGTGAGATAAGAAACGAAATAATGAAAAGTTCGTAGAAAGAGATATAGAGACATAGAAATAGAGAGAGAGAAAGACAGCCACACACGAAGAGAGAGAGAGAGGGAGAGGGAGAGAGAGAGGAAGAGAAAGAGAGAGGGGGAAGAGTACAGTTGATCTTCTCTTCTTATTAATTCATTTGTTTCGATCATGATACCGTTAATTTACCGCTTTCTCCATTTTCCTTCTCGTTTCTCTTCCTCGTACGTACCAGCCCGATTTAATTTTTAAATGAACATTCATCTAAACGTCGTGTGTATATATATATATATAGATATATGTGTGTGTGTGTGACGTTTATCATATATATGATGTCCATTTTTTGAAAATAATCTACATAAAATTATCATTATCGTAGTAATTCATTCGTTGGCGATAGATCACTAAGTTCGTTACCATAAACGTTGTCGAAATCTTTTTGAAAGAACGTAAAGCTATGATAAATAACTCGAGTGTTCGCGTAATAAAGAAAAAGAGAGAGAGAGAGAGAGAGAGAGAGAGAGAGAGAGAGAGAGAGAGAGAAATAGTCAGAGTATTTAAACGAACGAAGAAGCCCGAGGCTAATCACCAGAAAATAAGATAGACTCTGGCGTCCTTGAGGAGGTTTTTCGTTAATAAATCGAGAATACACGTTTCGAATGCATGACAAATCGAAGGTTGCATCCTGTGAAGAGATGTATGATAAGCTATAATAAACTCGTAAGAGTAATCCCCAAGGAGGTCAAGCGATAACCCCCGTAAGAAGAAGAACCACTCCGACATCTTGGATATGCGGACGTTCACCACTATTGGTTTACTGCATCGGTCAATGAGACTACGATTTGGCACATTTTGTCAATCTTTTTACGACACTTCATTGCTATTGTCCGGCTTGCAAAAGAAATAACGAAGAAGAAAGTAAAAAATATTTTTCAATTTACAAAAAGAAACAGAAAAAAGAGAAATAAATGAATGAATAAATGAATAAATAAATAAATAAATAAATGATAAGGTACATCTACGTCCGTGTGAATTGTAAAATGTAATAGAAAAATTTAGAAAATGTTGATGAAAAGACAGATACATATGGACGGTATTGTTATCACTTCATTCATTGTACGTAATACGTTTTAAATATATTATAAAATTGTTAGTACGATATTGTCTTTTATGTTATTTTTTCCTTTTACATATACACACGCGCGTGCGCGCGCTCACACGTACACAATTTTATATATATATATATATACACAATATATACATATATAAATATACACACGTTCATTTCTTTTGTGATCAAATTCCTTTGAATCCACAAAAAAATGGAATCGTGCCTCTCGAGAATGCTACAAATGTAACAATCATTATTTATCGATATTTCTTCGCGTCGAGGAAGAAGATAAAGAAGAAAATTTTCCCGATAAGAGATATATATATATATATATATATATATATATATATATATATATATTCCTTCTACTATGCTCGAAGAGTAGTACATAATTAAGTTAACCGATCTTTATAGCCGTGTCGTATATAGGCCTTCTTAAAGTAAAATGGGGGAGGACGAGTAGTAACAGTTAGATATTTTTTTTGGTTTGTCAAAATTTACAGATAACGAAAGGAGGAAGGCATTGGAGGGTGTTGAGGGGTTTAGCGGAGAGTAGGATGAAGAGGAGAGGAGGTAGAGTGTGCTATGGGGGAGAGGGGTTCGAAGGAGGAGAAGGTGAGGGAACAAGAGAGAAGAGAAGGAAAGAAGAAGAGAAAAAAATAGAGAGAGAGAGAGAGAGAGAGAGAGAGAGAGAGAAATTGATAAGAGATTATCAACGATTAGTCGGTACATAATATCTTAGATTAGAAGTGTTTCCTTCTGTTAACTTCGTGTGCACGACAGAGAAAGAGAGAGAGAGAGAGAGAAATAGATAGATAGATAGAGAGAGAGAGAGAGAGAGAGAGAGAGAGAGAGAGGGAGAGAGAAGTCATTCTTATCGTCCGTTTCGCTTCGATTGCATTGTCTGTAAACTGTTTTAAAATAGGAAAAAATAATATTTAATGAACTAATCTCTCTCTCTTTCTCTCTCTCTCTCTCTCTCTCTCTCTCTCTCTCTCTCTCTCTCTTTCTCTCTCTCTTTTAGTAAATCAATTTGGTTGCTCATCGATCTATATTATATACGTAGATACCGTTATGTGAAATCGTTTAAGATAAAAGAAAAAAAAAGAGAAAGAAAAAAAAGGAATAAGGAAAAGAAAAAATAAGAAGAAAAAAAAGAATTAATAAATGTAAGACTATTCGCATAAAGGCCGAAACGCAAGATGGAAAATAGCGAGGTTTAATAACAGATAAGAAAAAAAAAATATATATATATATATGAGGGAGGGAGAGAGAGAGAGAGAGAGAGAGAGAGAGAGAGAGAGAGAGAGAGAGAGAGAGAGAACTTATAATAACGATACGTTTACATCGTTTACGAAATATATATATATATATATATATATATATATATGTATATATGTATATATGTATATATGTATATATGTACGTACATGCATGTGTAAATAGACATATACGTTAAATAAAATGGATAAGGATGCCAGAAGGAAAAGTACAGGCTTCGAGAGAAGAAGAACGGAACCGTTACGAATCATTTTTAATTAATTTCGTTTCTTTCTCTTTCTTTTTTATATTGCTTTATTTCTCATTCTCTCTCTCTCTCTCTCTTTCTCATTCTCATGCTTATTTTTAATTTTTCTTTCTTCTTCTTCTTCTTTTGTTTTTTTTTCTATTCACTTCGTATCTCCTCTTTTCTTGAAAAATTTTGCCCTCGCTCGAAAACGATCATTCGCTTATCGTTTCTCTTTAATTGCTTATTAATCGTCCTGCAAATTCGTATTGGCGAATAACAGCACACGCTCGACACGCATCCTCCTCGTTGTTTGTCATATTGCGCGATAAATAGTTAATATGCTTTAAACAACATAACGATACAATGTAAAAGTCTTATATTTTATGACAAACTGCACGATAATATATGATCGAATACATATGTATGTAAACACGTGCGCGCGCACACACACACACACATACAGACGTGTATGTATGCACGTATGTATCTCCGTATGTATGCATGCACATATATATATATATATATATATATATATATATATATATCATTGTCAATATAAATTCATTTGTGAAAATATCAAATTTACCGCGTATTAATCCGAACACATATCACACATACTTCGTATAGAATTAAATTCTACAAAGTATTTTTATTATTTCGTTAGATTACGAAGGAATATGAGTCATAGCGAAGAAAAGAGATAAGAAAAAGAAAAAGAAAAAGAAAAAGGAAAAGAAAAAGAGAAAGAAAAGAAATAAAGAAAGAAGAAAAACGTAAGATTCTATCGAGCGTTTTCAAGGGAAACGATCTCTCCTTGTAATTTATAATAATAATAATAATAATAAATTTTTTTTTCCTAGAAATTCGACGTGGTGACGTCGATGAAAAAAAAAACATGGGATAGGATCGTCGGCACGATGATGAACGAACGTGAGAAATCGCGCTTAACAATTAGACGATTAGGTTTCTACTTAATTGCTTATAGTCCATATCAACATAGTGTTTCAATTATTATTATTATTATAAAACTTCGTCAAAAAGAAAATTCGTCGATTCGATTTGATCGTCTCTCTTCCCTTTCCTTTCCTTTTATCTTCTTTTTTTTTTAATTTTCCTTTTTGCCGTCATTTATTTTCCATTTTAGTTTCTTTTCCCACTTTTTGCTTTAATTCTTACTTTTAATCTTTTCTTATATATATATATATATATGTATATATTTGTTTTTATCGGCCAATAAAACGCACAAAAGGTATTTCAATGGAGAACGGTCTACGAGCGCTAGCGTTATTGAAAACACGTTTTGCATAAAATAGTAATGGCTTGCGGGAAAAAAGAAGAAGGAAAAAAAATGGAAATAAAAAGAGGAGAAAAAAAGAACTAGACGACACGTTGACGATATTACGGCGGCTAATCTATCGTTAAGAAAATATAGTTGACGTCCTCCACCGACTTCGATTGGTTTTCTCGAAGAGGTCACGAAGTCGTTGCATTGCAAACTTGATTGTCGCACGTGTAAGCACCTAACTAACTTTTTTTCTCTCTCTTTTTTCTTTTCTCTCTTTTTTCCTTCTTTTTTTGCCTTTCCTTTTATCTTTCATATATCTAACTATTTCTATCGTCGTTTTATCACTTACGTAATCTTGCCCTGGAAATATTGTATTTCGATATATCATCATTATTTTCTCCTCGCTCTCTCTCTCTCGCTCTCTCTCTCTCTCTCTCTCTCTCTCTCTCTCTCGCTCTTTCTTCCTTTTACAGATATAGTATTGTAGATTGCTTTCTCTTTCAATTTTATTATTTATATGTATATATATGTATATAATTAAATTTAATATATAATACACATTATATCATATAATGTTATATATATTTACATATAATACAATTATATATTTATATATAATAATATAATATAAATAATATAATTAACAAGGTGGGCGAAAAGATTCTAAAAATTTTTGAGTCGTTTAAAAAAATCTATTGATTCTTTTCGAATCTTTTCAAGTCAAAGTTTTTTCATTTCTCTTTCTCTTTCAAAAACCGCTCGTAATCGCACTTGTGATTTTGAAAATTAGAAAAAAATTAAAAATAAAAAAAGAAGAAAAAGAAATTACTTCGACAAAAAGTCTCGGAAGGAGTAACTTACTTAACAATTTTTGGCCTACACGTTACTTCTCCTCGTTTTTTATCACACACGTAATCTTGACCTGGAAAAATTGTATTTCGATATATCATCATTTTTCTTTATCTATTTATCTATCTATCTATCTCTCTCTCTCTCTCTCTCTCTCTCTCTCTATATATATATATATATATATATATATATATATATATATATATCTTTTCTCATTCTCTAAAAGTAAGCATATAGCAGGATTGTTTTATAAGATCGTCTAAAAGTGGATTTAACCTTGATACCATTAAGGAGAATTCTTTCACCGGACCACCTTAAAGACGTTGATGATTAAGACCTCAGAAATGGTTCTAAGCCGTATCTACCGAGAAACGATCTTATTAAGAAAATGCAATGCCATAAATTCCGATATAACAATTCAAATATTACGTTATTTCAATGTAACGACGTTTGTTTATTTAAACGTTATGATTATTCACCCAAAACACGATATATAGAACGTTATACAGAAGGTGTTTTCTTTCGTTCATTTCGTTTCGTTTCGACTCGATTTATTTACTTAATCAAAAGGTTTGTTTCATAACTTCAATATTTTATTGGACAATAATTTTCGAATTAAAAAAAAAAAAAGACACGTCGACGATCGTTTATTTATACGTTATATCACATCGGCCGATCCGATTGTATATACAGGGTGTTTCGGGCGGTTCTTTTTTTTTTCTTTCGATCCCTCTCTCCTCTCCCCTCTCCCCCTATCCTTCATCCCCTCCGCGAAACCGTGCCGTTTAAACTTTTAGCAGAGATAAGAGGAATAGAGACAAAATAGAAATTATTAACTACGTAAATCTCATTATTATTATTTATAAACGTTAATGAGGAGGAAAAATTTAATTCTTATTTATTAATATCTACTGTGTAATATACTTTATAACATAGACGATCCATTGCGTTTACTATTTATAACATTACGATAGACGCAGATCTTTCTCTCTCTCTCTCTCTCTCTCTCTCTTTGTTTCTCTCTAGCGAAAAGAAAAAAATTTTTGACACAAAGTCGTAAAAATCGTTGATAATAATCAATACTAATAATAACAGACGATACAGATGACGACCTTCGACGTTTGTCGATGGAGTAAACATAATTGACAACGACCTTCATAAGATTTTAACGCGATTTCTGTTTATTGATCTCAAACGGTGAAAATATAAATTAGATACTCGTTTATTAATAAATTTCAATAGCAAACGCATACATTGTCGTTTCATTCCAATATATATATATAAATGTTTAACTTTTATATATTAAGCATTACTAGGTTTAGATTTGAATAACACATTTTTTTTTTCATTTCCACTCGTAAAACATAATGGCACAATTCGCGAAGAGCAAAAAAGAAAAACAAAAACAAACGATTAATTGACGAAGTGCAATTATTGATTCTGTCGCGCGTGTTCGCGAAATGAAAAAAAGAAAAAAAAAGAAAAAATAAAATCAAATAAAAAAAAAAACTGGGAAAAGAAGTGCTCTCTTCCCATCCACAAAGTCGACGAACTAATACACGCAGACAACAAAATTCATATTAGAAGCGTTCCAAAAGGGGGTGGGGGCGGGGCGGGGGGAAACAAACGAAAAAACAAAAGAAAAAATTACAAAAAGAACAAGAAGGAAAAATAATCTACGTGGTAATATAACGACTGATATATCAGTTGAGCGCAAACGTACGAGTGCATTACAAATCATGACAATTTCTCTCCGAAGGAGGAGGAAGAAGGGAAGAAAGAGAGAGAGAGAAAAAAAAAAAGGAAGAAGAAAAAGGAAAAAGAAGAAGACAAAAAAAGAAAGAGAATTTAATCGTTTCAAACGTGTCGTTCTTCTCTCGATTGCTGCTGGCTCGTTTTAAGATAGAAAATTATACGATAAGAGTTTTCCACGATTCGTCAACGAGTATATGAGCACGATGTAGTGTAAGTTAAATACACATACACGTATGCGCGCACGTCCGTGCATTCACGCACGCGCACATTCATACAAATACAAATACATGAATACACACACATACACAGACATATTTATATATATATATATATGTATATATGTATATAAGCACACAAATATATACGTGTATAACTCGTTGGAAAGGAACAAATCAGATTACCGGAATCTCTTGGTTTCCCTCCACTACTCCCAAGAGACATGAAAATAATCAATCTAAATCGAAACGTTCTTGTTCACGCTTAGAGCTTTAGTTACTCCATAGAATTCAACGAGTGCTGGCCGTTGTCGTCGTCCTCGTTGTCCTCGTTGTCCTCGTTGCCGTTGTCGTTGTCGTTGTCGTTCTCCGTTGTCCAACGACGGTGCTGCCAAGACTCGATCGAAACGATTCTGAACGAATCAGTTGCTGTTAGTGACGGTCAGTCGATCCGTGGAATTCAATCGATGCTTCTTCCTCGTGTTGCCCGTCTCATAACGAGGAGATTCTGATGCCAGGAGAACAACACATTTCAATCAAATTATTTAACGACAGTGTTAGTGTTGAGCCTTCCTACAGTTAGAAAAAGGGGGACTAAAATAAATCTACCGCGAATTTGTTTCAATCATGCGTTTCGACGAACAATTTTTCTCTACCCTTGGTAAGTTTTTTCTGTTTATTTCTTTCTTTCCTTTTTTTTTTTTTTTACTTCATCGCTCTCTTCCCTCTCGGTGTCCTTTCTTTTCCTTCCTTCTACTACTTTCATCTTATTCGAATTATCGTTTCGTTGAATTATTCGATCGATATGGGAGGGTTTGAGATTTTTCTGAATTTTTTTTTTTTTTCTTTCGATTTCTGTCAAAACCGTTACCTCTTACAATGGACATGTCTATGGAATGAATTGAAATTACTAATTGAATTTGATCTGTGTTGCTTTTCCTTTGTTTTGTTTTTTCTCATTTTGTTTTGTTTTATTATTATCGCAATATGAAATAAATATTTGTTTATTTGTCATATTGACGAATGTGCTAATTCTATGTATAGAATATATATATGTGTGTGTACGTGTTATATTTAAATTAATTGATTAAAAAATTTAAATAATATATATAAGTATGTGTTTATGTATATATATACATAACGTTAATTTTAGATTAATTAATTAGTTAATTGAGAAAGAACGGGTTTATCAAGATAAATGAATGTTAACGTAATCAAGAGAGAAATAAATTCTATATTAAATATCACTGAATTTATCGATAAACTCATTTATATTTAAAGCCTCCTGTCTGGTTAAAAAAAATTATTTTATTTCAAATCTATATAAATTCCATTGGATTTAAATCCTATGGATTTAGGTATTCGGCTATTCTTCACGTTCAAAGAATTAAAATTCACGGATCGATCATCGATACGATATGATTTTTTTTAAAATTCATTGCAATTCTGATCCTTTTTTTTTTTCTTTTACTTACTTTCTTTCTTTCTTTCTTTCTTTCTTTCTTCTTGTGATACACAACCGATGAGTAGAACGATCCGACTGTTCACATTGATTTCGCGATGATAATAATGCATTAATAATTTTTACCACGTGTTATAAAACTTGACGTTTAAAGCGTGTATAAAAGATCATCGGATTTAATAATTTCATTTTAAAAAGCTTAAGGATTTCCTGTGTGCGTATATATATATATATATATATATATATATATATATAAACGAATAATAAATTACAAACGTATATAGATGATAATAAATTACAAACGTTATCGCCAACATAATTGTAACCAATTAGAACTAATTTTTAATCGCGTTATCTGTTATTGACTATAACAACGATATATGTATGTATGCATAATACGATGATCTATCTTTATTCGTAGAGAGAGAGAGAGAGAGAGAGAGAGAGAGAGAGAGAGAGAGAGGAAAAGAGAGAGAGAGAGA
>OU427010.1:1261768-1289268 GCA_911387935.1 Dolichovespula saxonica
TGTCCTTGGAAATATATTTTATTCTCTCTCTCTCTCTCTCTCTCTCTCTCTCTCTCTCTCCTGTTTGTATTCTACAACTATACGCAATTTATTAATATTATTATTATTATTATTATTATTTAATTGGCACTTTTATATATTCTTTTGATTTCGTGTATGAGTTTACGCGATTGGAGATAAATTTTATTCCTCTCTCTCTTTCTCTTTCCCGTCTCTCACACGTGATATTTCGTTAATATTTAAGCGAATCGCGAATCCCACGTGCACGCTTTCGGTGATATCAGAATGATAATACGAAGATTAATAAAAATTACGACTCGAAACAAATTTGCCGTTAAAATTTTTTTTTAACACGTTAATAACATCGTCATATTATTATTCTGTCATTTACTATACCCTTTTCTACCATTTCTATTATTTTCAATGTTATTTTATATTTCGAGAAATAAATCATTAACTTTCTCGTTATCCATTTCGTTTATATATAATATTATACGTACGATCATACATAACGTATTGTAACATTTATTATATCTTTTTAAATTAACTTTTATTAACTTAATAAGCTTTCTTTAATTCTCATATATGACATTAGACATTGAAAATAAATTTTATATTCTCTCTCTCTCTCTCTCTCTCTCTCTCTCTCTCTCTCTCTCTCTCTCTCTCTCTCTCTCTCTCTCACACACGCACGCACGCGCGCGCGTATTATATTTTATTAATATTTAATCGAATCGGTCGCACGTGCGATCCTCTTTGAATATTAAAGTCGAAGTAAGAATAAAAAAAAAAGAAAAAACAAAAAACAAAAGAAATCCAGAAAAGAATAGAAGAGAAAAAGGAAATAAATAGAGAAGAGAAAAAAAGAAGAAAAAACAAACAGTAAACAGAAATTGCATCTGCATACATAGTCGTAGGAAACTTAGACGAAGAACGGGGACGGTAATGCACGAGAGTCCCCCCCACCACTAGATCGGGCGCGCTGCCTGCGACGACGGAACCACGGACGCAAAACGTGTCTACGTTTACAGCTGTTTGCCAGTCGTCACCGGACCGCCGCGAGGTCTGGCAAAGGTCATTAACGTTATCTTCTTATTCCTCTACGCCGTCGTTGTCGTTGTCGTTGTCGTTGTCGTAGCCGTAGCCATAGTCGTAGTCGTAGTCGTAGTCGTAGTAGAAGTCGTAGCCGTAGCCGTAGCCGTAGTCGTCGTTATCGTTTTCGTAGTCGTAATATATTGCCATAGTCATCGTAATCGTCGTTCGAGTTTTTTTCCGTTTTCAGGATCGATCCATCCGATCGATCAACGGATCGACGAATCGGCCGATCGACCGACCGATCGCTATACGATACGATAAATCGATCTCGTTCTATTTGTGTGTTTTGACGAATTCAATAACAAAGTATTATATATATATATATAGAATCAAATAGATAAATAGATGAATATCTATTAGAGATAAATCAATGGAGATGTCCGAGAGAGAAGGAAATTTTCGATGCGTGCGAATCGTGCGGACTGTCGTCCCGCGTCGGAACGAGGGACAGTTATTTTCGTGATCTTCGCGGGTGCGGAGGGACGGGGGAGGAAGAGAAAGAGAGAGAGAGAGAGAGAGAGAGAGGAAAGAGTGAGACGACGGCAACGGCGGCAACGAGACAAGAAGCTAGTGGCATCTCTCAGCACCTGTGACATCCGTCGTCTATCGTGTCTCTCTCTCTAGAATAGAAAAAATTCGCCAGATCGTTAGAAGACAGCGAAGAAGAAAAAAAAACGAAAAAAAGAAAAAATTATAAAAAAAAAATTAATAAAAGAAAACTAATCAGTCATAAAACGAAATGGAGAAAGAAAAAAAATTAATCTGGTGAATTATAAAAAGGAAGGAAAAACCACATACACATACACACACATATATGTATATTACCACATACAATATATATATATATATATATATATATATATATATATATATATTGAGATAAATAGAATCGATCGATCGATCGATCGGTCGGTCGATCGATCGAGAAGTGGATCTTACAGTATCGAGTCGACGCTCGTCGACGGCCGACGACGTCGTTAATCGAATCACAGAGTTTGTCGAGTTTGCAATGGGTTTGGCAGGTACGTGTTTTCTTTTTTTTATGTGTATATATATATATATATATATATATATATATATATATATATATAAATCTCTATATATACATAGATTTTCCTTCTCTTCGTCTTCCTCTTCGTACACGTGATATAGGTAACGATCGAACGTGAGAAAAAAAAAATAAGAAAAACAAAAAAAAAAAACGAAACCGCAACAAAACAAAAGGAAAGAATAAAAGGAACAAGAAGAAAAATACAAAAAATAAAAGATCTATACAAATGAAATTTACGATAATTAATATTTTTGGGGGGAAATAAACGTGAAAGGGTGGAGAGGGTGGGGTGAGGAAGGAAAAAATTGCGGGGTCCGTTTTGCTACGATCGGAGAAACGTTCAACGCAAAACGTCGGAGTCGTATTATCAATCGTTAGGAGTTTATCTCGCTCTAGTCACTCACTATCCTCCTCCTCCTCCTCCTCCTCCTCCTCCTATTCCTCCACTCCAATCTCTCCCCTCTCCACCTCCTCTTCATACTCTTCCTCCACCTCTTCTTCCGTCGTTGTCGTCGACGATATCGTCGTACAATGACTAGTACGCATGCGAGCCCGATCTTCTCTTGGCCAACATTCGTACACATTAACAATTACTATTACGATTTTCATCATTGGCTGTCACGTCAAAATATTTCTGTATTTTCCTTTTTGTTTTTTTCTTTCTTTTCTCTTTCTCTCTCTCACTCTCTCTTTCTCTCTCTCGTTTACTCTTCTTCTTTTTTTATTCAGCAAAAATTGAGAAAGAGAAAGACAGACAGAGAGAGAAAGAGAGAGAGAGAGAGGAAAAATACATTAATATTTACTTCAAAAGAAAGAGGGAAATAAATAAATAAATAAATAAATAAATATATATATATATATATATATATATATACATAGAAAGAGAGAGAGAGAGAGAGAGAGAGAGAGAGGGAAAGAGAGGAAGGAAGAATGCATAGATATTGACTTCAACGATACGTTTGACATTTTTTTTGGCATCGATAAGAGAAAATATAAATAAATAAATAACTGAAATAAATTAATAAATTAATAAATGAAATAAATAAATAAATGAACGAACGAACGAACGAATGAATGAATGAATGAATGAATGAATGTATGCTTATGTACGTATGCGAGGGATTTTTTTTAAGAGCAAAGAACAATAAATAAATAAATAAATAAATAAGTAAAAAATGAAACCGTGAAATTCTTTCAATCGCAATCGACCTCGACGTCGTTGTCGTAGTCGTCTTAGTCGTCGTAGTCATCGTAGTCATCGTAGTCGTCGTTGTAGCTTGTCATCGTCGTCGTAGCCGTCATTGTAGTTTGTCATCGTCGTCGTCGTCGTAAGGAGAACGTATGCACGTATTTTAACGTCTGGCGCCGAGTAACGTTAACGCAGTTCGCAACACGCGTGTGCGTGCACGTGATTGGTCTCCCAGTAGCGTATCATCTATTTCGATTTTTCTTTTAAAAAATCGACGACATACGTGTAAGCTTCTCCTTTAATTAATTGGGGAGGGGGGAGGGCTAGGTGGGTGGTGGGCGAGTCAAAGGAAAAGGAAAATAATGATGATGATGATAATAGCGATAATAATAATGACGACGACGACGATGATGTTGATGATTACGATGACTACGAAGATGACGATGATATTGAACGAAAAATAAATAAATAAACAAAAAAAAGAAACGAGAAAGCCGATCAAATGGTTGGAGAAAAACGTAATACGAGTAAACGATATAACTTTCTTAAGTGGATTATCTTTACGAATTGTTTATAATATTAATATCTGACGGAATGTTATTATTTAAAAAATTATTCTTTGTACGATTGAAAAGGAAGTGCGGAAGTAACGGGTACGGATGGTGCACTCTCCGCGACTGTCAACGGAGAACTGCTGCGACCTTTGTTGACACGCGCTGCCGAGCGCGCATTGCGCCGGTCAATAACGTCTTTTATCATTCTCTTTCTCTCTCTCTCTCACACACACTCACTCGAACAATTCGAAGTATCGTCGTATCCTCTCTATGTTTTCGATCTCGGAATCTTGTGTACTGTTTATTCGCATTCGTATAGCATAAGTGTGTTTGTTTGTTTGTTTGTTTGTTGTGTGTGTATGTGTGTGTGTGTGTGTGTATATTTGAGGACAGAGTGATTAATACGGATACATTATGAATAATGACAAAAAACATCGAAAATGAATCGCTAATAAATATATTATAGAAAACCATATTAAAAAAGACCCAACTTTAAGATTGAAATTTATTACACTGGCAGATTTTATTTATCATTATTTACAACGTCCATATTAATGGCACAAGCGTACGTGCGTGTACGCACACAAATATAATTATACTTGGTAACTAAATTGAGGACACACATATGTATCTGTTACTTATTATAATATATAAATAAGTATATATGTATATGAATATAATAATAAGTATAAATGTATATGAATGCGATTATATATATATATATATATATATATATATATATATATATATATATATTATAGAATTATTTGCATATACATATTTTCTTAAGTACATTATTTACATATACATTTATTATTATATAATTATATATATATATATATATATATATATATATATATATATATATGTAGGATG
Source organism: Dolichovespula saxonica (assembly GCA_911387935.1). Lineage (NCBI taxonomy): Eukaryota > Metazoa > Arthropoda > Insecta > Hymenoptera > Vespidae > Dolichovespula > Dolichovespula saxonica. Next base: position 1,266,534 of record OU427010.1, read on the forward strand.
TTCTTCAAGTCATTCGATATAGAATACACACACACATTTTATATTATATATCTACGTAGAAAGAGAAAGAGAAAAGGAGAAAGAGCGAGTTAACACATAAATGTATATACAAAAGTATATATGAATACAAGAATTGTACATATGTAGAATATTCGTTAAGCCTTTCGATACACACACACACACACACACATTGAACATATAAATCTATATAAGAATGAATATGAATGCAAGTATAGATTCGTTAAGTTCTTCGGTATACAACACGACACATACACATATAAATGTACGTATTATAATATATACGTACATAGAATTAACACTTAATTCTATATAATAATGCGCGCGCGCGCACGCACGCGCACACACACACACACACACACACACACCAAAAGTACATATTTGTTAAGCTTATCGATATAGAATACACAAACATATACGTATCATGATATATACGTACTTATAATTAACCCATAAATACGCATATATAAGTATATATATATATATATATATATATATATATGTGTGTGTGTGTGTGTGTGTGTGTGTGTGTGTGTGTGTGTGTGTATATACAAACACTCACACATATATATATTCGTATATTTAATATACTTATATATATATATAAACATGTGTATATATATATATATATATATATATATGCGTAAGATGTTCATTAAATCGTTCGATCTTGTCCAACTCGGTCGTCGTATCGTTCATACATACAAACTCGTTGCTACGACTCTCGTAAAATGAAAGTCTCTCAGAGTTAGGTTCGGGGGCTACTCAAAACAGGATTCTTGACTGTCCAAGCCGTATTGGGTGAACCGTTCGATCTCCATGCTTGGAAATTTCCGACACAGAGACACGGGTGAAGCAAGCAGCCAACGAGCAAGCGCCGTTACGGTTGTTTAACGAGTTCGTAAATAAGATTAAAAAAAAAAAAATAAAAATAAACATAAAAATAAAAATAAAATACAAGAAAAAAAAGAAACAAGAATAACAGAAAGATAATGGTTCCATTTGATTTAAATGAAGATATATGGGATTTCATTCGTTATGGTATTATTATTATTTTTTTTTTTTTTATTGTTATTGTACATATCTTATGATTTCGAGATATCGATAGAATTATTATTATTTATTTTACTTTCGATCGATCGACCGATATCTCTTACGTATCTAATCAAAGAATTAAGACGAACAGGTGACCAAAGTAAGAATTTTTCTTTCTTTCTTTCTTTTTTTCCTGTTTTTTATTTTTTTTTTTTTTTCAAAAATCAAACTCATCTCTATCGAGTAATTGGATCGGTTATGTCACGTCATAAAAGACGAACGACTATTGAGCTATTTCCTGAAATAATCAAATCGAAAAAGGGGACCTCGTAACGTTGTCACGTAATCTTTCAAACAGGAGACAAAAGATATATGTATTTGTGTGTGTATATATGTACATATATATCCATATATATGTAGATATACACGTACATACATACGTACACGCATACATACTAATAACGTTCACGATTAAATATTTGATCCTTCGTTATTCCTCAAATGCAAGAGATCAGTTGTTTTCCTCTTTTATGTTTTACGTCTGTTAAAAGTGGGGAAAAACAAGTCAAGAAAAAAAGGAAGAAAAAAGCAAAAAAGAGGGGGGAGAGAGAGAAAAATAGAGACAGACGGACAGAGAAAGAAAAAACAAAAAAAAAAGAAGAAGGAAACATAAAGGAAGCAGAAGGAAAGATAACACGAGAGAGAGAGAGAGAGAGAGAGAGAGAGAGAGAGAGAGATAAAAAAAGGAGAAAAAAAAAAGACACGTAAGTCGAAAGGACGCATTTTCAGATCGATGTAATTGACGCTGCGAGCGGTAATACATAGATATATACATATATACATACATACACTCGTCTTCCTGGCGAAACTATTTGATTATGCTAATCCTGTGCTAACAGCCTAGGCAAACATAGTAACCTCCTGCGTACTTAGTGTCTAGAGAACTTGCGTGGTTAAAAACAAAAAGATAAAAAAAAAAAATGAAGAAGAAGAAAAAAAAAGGAAATAAAAAAGGATGAAGAAGATAAAGAAATAGAAAAAGAAGAAGAAGAAGAAGACGATGAAGAAAGAAAAAAAAAGAACCTTCAATGTGGACGGCGTAGAATTTTAAAAGGCTTCAGATAGAAGATACGTATGTGGATACAAACGGACATACACACACGCGCGCGCGCGCGCGCACACATGCACGTATACACGAGTGTAAATAATTAATAATTATTCTCATCGGAGATTGGTACGACAATACGTTCGATTCTCCCTTTCTGTCGCGTTCACATATACACACACACACACACACACACACACCACACACACACACACGCACGCACGCATATACATTTACGTGCGTACGTAAGTACGTACGTATGCAATGTATGTACATATATTTGTATACACATATACGCGCGAGCGCGCGCACACACGCGCGCACATCTATCGGTTTATTTGACTACCGTTTGTAAAGAGAAACCATTACGTAACACGGTAGACCGTATATAACTGCATGCACGCAGGTACACGCACGCACGTACACGCGACACGCACACACGCGCGCGCGCGCGCGCGACGACGGTCGTTAGTGTGTTGATGTCGCAATCGCTATAACATTAATTTCGTTTAGAGATCAATCGATCATTTGAACGGGAGCTTTCCTTCTTCCTATCGTGTCATTCCTCTTGTGAAAAGAATATAAAAAAAAAGAAAGAGAAAAAAAATCACGAGAAGGAAGAAAGAAAGAAAAACAGAAGGAAAAAAGAGAAATGGAAAGAAGACAAATTCCCGATAGATTTGATCCTCCTCCGTATATATGACGTCTTAATTAACGAAACATTTTTTTCAAACGTTTAATGCTTATTGATCGTTATGTAGATTTATCTCTATTGATCTATGTATCTATGTCTGTTGATTTCTTTCGACTCGTATATATATATATATAAAGGAAAGAAAGAAAAATGCATCATAAGGGACATCGTTTTTGCTCACGTTTTAAAGCAACGAACTCTATGTTGGGTCACAGGTCAGGTGGACCACTCTATGACTCTATGCGAGAGAAGTTCAAACGACAACGCGAATATTTTTTTTGGAAGTTTTATCGGTTTTGTAAATTATTAAATAAAAAACAATTTATATATATATATATATATATATATATATATATATATAAAAGAAGAAAAAAGAATTGAGATTTCAAATCATTGCAAATTGCACCAAATATATAATCGAAGACGATTAAATTATATTATATCATATCGATGGAATAATGTTGTTATTGATTTATATACATATATAACGTAATCTCGAAACGGTATCTGACAATTGAATTATTTACTCATGTAGGCGCATTGTTCGAACAATCGCGATATAATTAATATTATCATCTCGAAAGATAATACCGCGATTATCGCGTTAGATTTTATAAATGAAATTACAATTTTTTTCTCTCTCTTTTTTTTTCATTTTTCAATTTTGATTTCGTTGTTTCATTTTTTTATTCATTTTTTTTTCTACAGTAAACTGATCAAAAAATTAAATGTAGAATTTTATATATATATATACAATTTATTATTAATATATAATTAATATTATTTATTAATATATATATATTATTTTTTATTAATATATATTATTCTTATTTATTTAACATGTATTATTTATTTGCTTCTTTCCTTTCGAAATTACTCACACGTTTTAGTTCAAAGGTTCGACTAGCGACCGATAAAGTTTGTATCAAAATTTTCTCGATCGATCAAGAGTGGGGAGGGAAAAAGATTCGCCACAAATGCTCTGACTCGTCCTTCGTAACAAAGAGAAAGAAAATAAATTGTCATGCTTTGTTCTCGTTCATAAAAAATAGAAGAATAAGGAGGGTGAAGAAAGAAGACGAAAGAGAAGGAAAAATAAAAAAGAAAATCAAATCAAATCAAACGCATAGTTATATATATAAAATGCGGGACGCGATGCTGCGGTTTATTTCGCTGAATGACGAAGAAACAGCGATAAGAAATGAAAGAATATGATGATGACGAATAATGAACCGATGTAACGCAATCGACCGAGAGAAATTAAAATCCGAAACGCGACACACGAGGCGCGATACACGTGTACGAACTTATTCAATGTTTTCTATAAATATTCTAATCATCGTTTTTTTTTTCACGAGAAGTGTGACTAGAATGCAAAATAAACAAAACAAAACAAAAATAAATGCTATTTGATTTTCTTCATCTTCTTGGTAAAAATAATTCATTGAGATTAAAACGAAAATGATTAATTCGATTTAATTGAAGTTGTTTATAATCTAAAATCTTTTGTACATTCTTTATTTTTCCCATTTGGTAATACTTACGTACGATGTGAATTGCTATCACGATCTTTTGACAATGATAAATGAATGATCGATGGACGTTTTCATTTTCTTTTCTTTATTTTTTTTTTTTTACTTTGTTTACTATCCGATCGTGAATGAAACCAAAAAAAAAGGAATCAAATATATTTATATAAAGGTTTAATGATCGTCCATGTATATTGTATAGATATTATGTAAATAAGTATGATCTCATAACGATCATTTTTCGTCGGAAGATAAAGTAATGTAATGGATCTACATGTCCCTCTTTCTCTATCTCTTGTTATATATTTTATTACTAATAATAATAATATTATAATAATTATTAATATATTATATATATATATATATATATATATATATATATATATATATATATATATATATATAATATTAAAGTATCAGACTAATTTTTATATTCATTATACTAATAATATTGATAAAGAATGATAATAACAATTAGTAATTCTTATTATTGTCATTATTATTACATTGTATTATCATTATTGTTATTATTATTATTATAAGTAATGATAAAGTATCACTTCAATAAATATTTGAAGTAAATTAGAAAGGTTACTCACGAAGAAGTTAGATAAAGGTGATTATCTCTGACGTTTGCTTTTGCGCAATTCACATTTGTGTAATCAAGAGTGAAATACTATTATATATCTAACATATCAGAACACTACCGTTTGGCACGTGTCGACAAAACTATCACAAAAATAAAATGCGAGGCGTATAATTTTGGTTCACCTTCGTCTTCAAAATAACCAAGTATTTTTGTATAGAGGATCTTAAATCGTGCATTAGTTTTTTTATTCCCTGGAAAGATACAAAAAATGCAAAACGCGTTTGATAAATAAAAAAAAAGCCATGTGCACAATTTGAATAAATTAATAACTCTTTTTTTAATGACGATTATTGACGCATATATTATTCGATGACGTTAATAATGAAAAAAAAAAATAAAAAAAAAAATAAAAAGAAATAAAAAAATCTTCAGAATAACGTGAATGTAACTCATACACCTGTTACTACCGTATCCGTATAAATAAATTTTGAGATTACGAGACGATGAGTCGAACACGATTTAACGACGTAAATGTATTGGAAAATTATTGAGTAAGCTTGTCTTCCCTTGAGTGCACAAGAGAGTCGATAGATAGACGGTTTTACAGATTTTCTAATGGCTCTCATGTTCCTTCTAATGCATCGTCGAAAGAAATATAGATACTCGAAGAAACGTAAACAACATTATATATTTTTTTACTTTACTCTATTAAATTTCGTACTCCATACGTAATCAATGTCAATATTGAAATTTTGCAAATTTCGTTCGAAACGCATTTAAAAAATTTCTTTTTTCTTTTTCGATACAATTTTTCTAACATTAAAAAACATAGAGAAAGAGAGAGAGAGAGAGAGAGAGAGAGAGAGAGAGAGAGAGTATAATTTATAAGTAGTATGACAATGAAAATGAAAATTGTATCTCTTATTTCTTATCTAGAAAGAAGAGGAAGAAAAAAAAATTAACAAAATACGAATCGATAAATTATATGGATATTAGATCGATATTGAGATTAAACCTGAGGATAAGAAAGATCTATTTAAATGATTTATAAAAAAAAAAAAAAAAAATCAAGGATATTATCAACAAATTGCGAATGTTTAGATTCAGCCGTTCCCAGATAAATAAAGAAAAATAGAACGAGAACGAATGCAAATTCGATTACGTATTTATCTGATGGATATCGGACAAATGTTTTTTCTATTTTTTTTCTTCTTTCTTTCTTTTATCCTCTTTCTTTATCCCCTACACACACGAACATTTCGCAGACACAAAGTGATCAGTCTGTATTAATTACCTATATCGCGGTCTATCGCTTAGGAATATTTATTTTTAGGTCATTTCCAGCACTGTATCCTGTTATCGGTTAAGTTAAACTCTCTACACTCTCGTACATGCATACATATATACATACATACATACATGTATTTGTTTATCGTCGCATTTTCCTTCCTGTCGCTAACTTTATTTCCATAAAAAAAAAAAAAAAATGAAAGAAGAAAATATTCGCCACTCTGCTCGCGAGGAATCAACTGTTATCGTATTTTACAAAAAAAAAAAAAAAAAAAAGTAAAAATAAAAAAGAAGAAAAAAGTATAGGGAAAAAAAATGAAAGGAAAAATGAACAAACAATTTTATACCCTGTGCAAATGAATTGTAACCTCGAACGCGGTTCTCTTAAAAAAAAAAAAATTTTCCTTTTTCCTCATTCGTTAAATGAAAACCGACGAATAGCAGTTAATTAATTTATCAATAGAAATAACAAATCCTTCATCGCTTTACATTACGTAACAATTAATTAATTAAATAATTAATTAAAAGAGGAATGGTGAGAGGAACGCGATTGTTTGATTAAAATGCAAAGTTTAATTCGATATTATGATTATTTAATTAAATAAAAATTGGTTTGATAAAGTAATTATTTGATTAAATGAAAATAATGTTTCGACGTGCCTTTTCGAGTTTTCTTTTTTATTTTTTTGTTTTTCTTCTACATCTCTTATCTTTATCTTTGGCATTTAATAACGCTGCAACATAACCGAATGTGACATATCCCCTTCCTTCGAACCCTCCCCCTCAACCACCACCTCACCACACTACTTCTGTCTTTCTTTTTAAATCCCGATCATGCTGACGCGTGATGACGAGCAAAATCACAGGCTTGTGACGCAATCGTTGTAGATTCATAAGGCGCCAACGTCTTCTTCGAAATGTCTCTTTGATTCTTATCGATACATACATACATACATACATACATACGTACATATATACGTATGTACACATACACACACACACACACATATATGTATTCATGTATGTAGGTATGTATGTATATATAGTCATGTATATTTGCAAGTTATACACATACCTACTACATTATTGCAAGAATTAGACGTATATACGTATGGATCGCAATTTTTAAAATTCGTTCAATAAATACGACCTATAAGAAATTTACAGTTGCATATTAATTGATTAGGTTAAAGTTCGTGTAATGAAATAGATCTTTGTGGTATTTAAAAAATACTCTACGATTATTGACACATGAAACGATGCCTTTTAAATCGTTCCCAAATCGAATCCTTTCAATAGATTTTCAACTGTTCAATTTTAATTCTTTTTTTATTTTTTACCTTTTGTTTAGGTCGAAATTTTATTTGCAAAAAGATAAGAAAGGAAGAAGAAAGATATAACTGATATCAAGTAAATATTAAAACTGAAATAATAAAAAAATTATATATATACATATATTTATATATCGTATAAAGTATTTGTTTTCTTATGATAATTTAATTGAAAATTAATGTTAGTATTAGATTTTCAACTATTTAATGTATGATTTTAATTTTTGTTGAAACCTTTAGAAAGGAGCAAAGAAGAAGAAAGGGACGGGAGAAAAATAAAAAGAGAAATGAATTTATAACTTCTATTGAGTAAATATTAAAGCAGAAATAATAATAAAATCATTTATATATACATTTAATATATAATATATAATATAAAATAATATGTATTAATATATAATACATAATAAATAAAATATAATATGTAGACATACATACATAAATGCATCATATAACTATCTTCTCTCTTACGGAATTTAATAAATTAAAGAAAATTAAATTAAATTTACATACATGAATGTATTGCGCATATATATATATATATATATATATATATATATATATATCACAAACTTAATTAAATTTATTAATACGATATAAATTCTGAATAACACGGATTTAAGAATTAAATATATATTAATCATTTATCATAAAGATATATTTTTATTATTATTAGATTAATGATACACACACACACACGTAGATTCTTCTGGATTATATATATATAAACGAAGAAGAAAAATGATTGGAACGTGATATATTCGTATATCTATCGATTTAGTAACAATTGAATGTACGTAGAAGCAAAAAAACACTTGTTTATTAGACTTTGGTATTGCGGTAGGTTCCGCGTGGCGTCTACGAGGAAGAGATTGGACGTCTCGCGTTAAACGATAACGTCGATTATATTTATTGGAGTGCGATGAGTCGAAAGCGTGTTCCCTAGTTTACTCGTGTGCATTCATATTATGCCGGCATCTTTGTTGTCGTTACAAAGTCCAAAATGCGATTTTGTTTGCGGATCCGGTCGTCCGTCGGGTAGATAATTATTTCTCTTTTATTGTCAAGGTCGTCGAACGCATCGAGAAAAAGAAATGACGACGAACGGCGAGGAACTTCTTTTATTTTCTCTCTCTTTTTCATTTATTTATCTATTTATTTTTTTTTACTTTTTCTTTATTTTCTCCGCTTCTCTTTTCTCTCCGGTCTTTTTGGTTTTATTTTTCTTTTTGTTAAATTTTCACTTTCACTGCTCGATCCGTCGTCCATTCTCTTTCTTATTGTTTTTATTTATTTATTTTTTTTATTTTCCTTACCGTCGTTCCGATATCAACTTAGTCACGACGTCTTTTTATTTCTTTTCTTTTTTTTTCCATTGAATTTCTTTCCCTCTCCCCTACTCCCAGAATCGACTTGCAATCGAAAACGGTCTCGGAGTTTTGATTACTCGAATAGACTTTGAAAGAGACGTTAGAGTAACGTTAAAAGATGTCTTCGATGATTTAATTATTTAACGACAATGACATGTCACTTCTAATGTATATTTAAAGAACAGGCAAATGTCTTCCCATTCAAAGACAACATTGAATTAAAGAAATCTTTAGCATAACGAGCAATAAATTGTATTAAGAATAGTATTATATTTGATTTGATTATCAAATGAGTTTCCGACGTATCAAAGAAAGAAAAAGAAAAAGACAAACAAAAAGAAAGAAATAAAACGATTAACTTTCAAATGAGAACACGACGAAAATGTAGGTGGAAATGCTTGGCGGCTTTTTTTTTTCTTTTGAGAAAGAAAGAAAGAAAAGAAAAGAAAAAAAGTAAAACGAAACAGAAAAGAACGGAATGGGAAAAAAAGAAAGACCGGAGAATAAAATAGAGAAAAAAAAATAAATGCAAAATAAAACAAAACAAAACAATAGAAAAACAAAAGAACGCAAGAAAAACTCTACTTCGCAAAGTTTTTTTTTTTTTTTAAACGTTGAAGAAGTGTCACTAAGTCGTCATTTTTTCCGACTAAATCGATCATCGACATAAGCATATCGTTCGCGATCGCATCCTCGTGTGTGCGTAACGCAAAAAATTTAGAAATCGTATCTACTCTTTTTTCTTTTAAATCCCTTTTTTTGTCTCTTCATTTCTTTTATTCTTTCTTTCGTTATTTTTTGTTTGTTATCCGCTTGAATGACACTTCCACATGGTAATTGCCACCTTAGGTGTAAACGCATACGTAACGATGCCATGACACTTGCCTTTTTTTTCTTTCTTCCTTTTCTCTCTCTCTCTCTCTCTCTCTCTCTCTCTCTCTCTTTTTTCTTTCCTCACAACGAGTAAAACGTAAAAATCTATTTAATAAGACGATAAAACGTTGATTGCAACACAAACGCCAATTTCGAAATCGCCTGCTCTGCTCCTTTTCTGCTCTCACTCATTTTATTATACTTTGTGAGCACGTGCGTGATAATCGAAAAATTATTCCACGTTAGATCTCATGAGTACTCGTCTTTCGAAAATGATATTATGATTTCCGTTGAAAAAGTTATGAGGATAATGAAACTGAACTCGTTGGATAATGTGTTCATTTTGTTTTTGTTTTCACTTTCGTTTTTTTTGTTTTTCATTTTCGTTTTTTTTCCGGCCCCCATTGGAATTCAAAGTAAGATTCAAATCAAAAGGAATCGCATGTTCGATTACTGTCATGTGAATTGTCTTTCGAGAATAATTCATAATAAAAAAAAGGAAACCAAAAAAGTAAAGTACATCTTTTGAAGAATGTTCACGTTGTTTACAGTGTTGGGAATCGAATTAAGAAATTAAACGATCAGACGAGTCGCGCATTAAATTGTTGTCATGAAAATTGCCTTTCAAAAATAACTCGCAACGAGAAATATAAATCAGTGACTATATGTCATGAAGATATGTCACGTGATCAGAATGAGGTACAGTTTCTCGAATTATCGTCATTTTATTTTATTTCCTTTTTTTTTTTTTATTAGAAACCAAATTAAAAATCAAATTGGAATCGCATGCTCAATTATTGTCATGGGAATTTTCAAAGTAGATTCGTGATAAGAAAAAAAAAATGGAAGAAATAAAGTACAATTTTCGTGGATCAAATCGTGGATTAGAAAAAAAAAACAGAAAGGTACTTAAAAAAAAGAAGAAGAGAAAAAAAATAATAAGAAATCAAATCAAATCAAATCAAATTAAAAATCTTATTAGATTGAAAATTAAGATCGGATTGAGGATTTAATGACCTTCCTCTCATTCATTTATATTTCCAACGAAACGATCTCGAATGATCGATACAGCATGTATCAGAGACAGCTACGATTGCTTGTAAATGTGTTATAATCAGATTGATCGATTGTAAATAATTGACAAACGAGTTGCTCCATAAATTTGATAATACTTGTTCTCTTTTTTTTTCTATTTTTTCTTACTTCTTTGATGTAAATGTAACAACTGATTCGATACGTCAATTACGTACCAACACGTAAATATGTTTGTGTCAATGTATAAAGAAGAAAGATATAGCGAAAAAATAAAAAAAGAAAAGAAAAAAGAAATAAAGATAATAAAAGAATAAAAAAAGTAGACAAAAAATAGAGAAAATAAAACTATAAAAGTGACACGACGTCGTGAAAGAATTAAATCGATATTAATCAAGAGCACAGAGAAAGGATACATATGTGTATATATGCATAATATATTCTCACGGTTTTCAAACTTTTCCTCGTATTTCGTAATATTGCATAAGATAAAAGTGCATAGGAAAATATAATTGATATTTGCAAAGAGAAAAACGAAGCATAATCGCATATCGATTCGATCTAATTAAGTTCTTCAAGGTTCTCGTACATATTTTCCCTCGCATTAAATAACAGCGATTTCTAATAATATATATACACACACACACACACACCGTCCTATTATTTACAACTGTTTAAGAAAATATTTATTAGATTCATTAGTTTCATCCGAGCTTATCTAATCGACAAAAGTCGAAATCTATTAGACGAAAACGAAACGTCGTTAATGTTATACATCTATCGATCGGCTGTACGATCATTTCATTTCTTTTCTTCTATTTCTTTTTTGCGAAAATTCTTTTTATTTTTCTTGTTTATTGAACGAGAATTGAAAGTGGACCGTTCACGATCGTTATTGCGACACGTTCATCTAGTTATTTACATGATTCATCCATATTCCGATTCTTTAACATACGACCTGAATTAACGAGGTACACCGATGACTATCATCGATAATATTTTTAATTTTATGTGTGGATGTGTGTGCGTGTGTACGAAAAAAGAAATTAAAAATTAAAATTAAGATTAAATTTAGTATTTCGATACAATTTTGTTTTGGCCATAAATCTCAGGCTAGATGATTATGATAAAAATTCAATCAACCTATAATAAAACGTAATCGATCCAGATCAATGTTAATCAATTAATGTTCAAAAGTGTCGTTTTATTATTTTTATCGAACAATTCCAATTCTTATCAGTCAATATTATCCAAATTTTAAAATAGTTATTATTATACGACATTGCAATATCATAATAAAAAAAAAATTGTTAATGTTTATTTAAAGAAAATTGTACGAACCGAACAATACAGTTATCGTTCGTTCTATATTCACGTACATTACGCACTTTAATGTTTGAAAATGTTTCGTTCGATAATAAACGTAGTACGTACAATACAGATTGATGAATATATTTATTTTCGTATTCTAACGATTTTAACTAATAATAGTTTAACGATTTTTAAAGGAGTACGAGTATATAGTTGAAAAAAAAATAGATAAATAAATAAAAGCTATAACAGCTCGTTCGACCGTATTTTTCGGACGCACATACATATTTATAGGACGTCCAACCTACTCTCTCTTGCCCTCCCCCCCCCAACGCCCCCTCCTCCGCCAGCAACCCTGCGCGTATTTCCTGTTTATCGCGTTCGCACATCCAATTAATTTCCCCGGTAAATTTAATATAAAATTAAATACCGTTTCTTCCGAATCAAGGCTGTTATATCAATAAAACTATCGAATAATACGTCATTACGGTAGACGCGTCCACTCCCCCCCCCCGTTCCTTCCCCCCATTGGCTATCGATACGGTATTTTTCTGTTTTATTTTAAGAATATTCGCACGTGATTTTTGTCGTTCAAGGTTACCAAACGCCGTCGGATATTTTTTCATTTTTTTTTTTTTTTTTTTTTTTTGTATACGATCGACGGTAACATTGTATGAACGTCTCTATCCATTCGCATGATAAAAGGCGGTAACATACATAATCGATTCGAAGGAAAGAAAAAGAAAAGAAAAAAAAAAGGAAGAAGACGAAGAAAAGAAAAAGAGTTGCTTGCATTCATTTTCAATGGCAAAACAAAACAAAAAGGAAAAAAAAAAACAAGAAAAGAAAACAAAAAAAAGAAGAAAAAAATAAAAAAGGAGCAAAAAGAAAGAGAAGAAGAAGAAGAAGAAAAGAAATTAAATAGGAAAAGTAAAAAAAATAAGTAAAATTTGTATAATGTTTTCAAAGACAACTCGGTCGGTATGGTCGGTCGTTCGGTCGTTCGTTCGGTCGGTCGCGATTCGTTCGAGTATTAAGTATGCAAATTGTTTTGGAGCCTTGAGAAAATGCATATTATGATAGTAACGTAACAGAGCAATGATAAGGAATGACCGGCTGCTAATTCCACGAAATGGATCGACCTATATCGTTATTAATGCATCTTACCGGTTCTCTGTTAATGCGCGATGAAATATTTCTTCTTGTTTCTTCTTTCTTTCTTTTATTTTATTTATTTATTTTCTTATTTTTTCCGCTCTTTTTTCATCTTTTTATTTTTGCTCCTTAGCGTCTCTTGTCGTCACGCATCATTAATTATTTATCGTTACACTTGAAGGATTACATCTCTAACGAAGATTCGTCGAACGATCGGTTTATTTATTTCTCCCCCCTCCTCCCACCACCACCTTCCACCTTCCTTCTCGTCCGTTATGATTTACCTTTTTTGGGGGAGGGGGAAGGGCTTAAGAAAAAGAAAAAAAAGAAAAAAAGAGAGAGAGAGAGAGAGAGAGAGGGAGAGAGAGAGAGAAAACCTACGTGAATAAATGAACGGAACAAAAAAAGAAAGAAACAAAAAAATAATAAAAAGATTATAAGAGAAATAGAGAATCGAGAATTATGAGTCGATTCCCCCAAATCAAAAAATGATACAAATAGAATAATTTTGATTTCGATTGCTCAACAACAACGACGATATTCGATGATGTTATCTACTTCGAAATCGGCCTTGGCACAATCTCTTCGTGTTTTTTTTAACGGCTCGTTCAAAACTTCTAAATCCCGGCAGTATCTCGACCGACCTCTATTCAAACTCGCTTGGGACGTTAGCCAAGAGAGAGAGAGAGAGAGAGAATGTTTTTTCTTTTTACTATTTTTTCTATCCTCCCCTTCACTCCCCCATCGCAAATAAGTCATTCACTTTGCTGTCCTTCGTACGCCGCAAATTTGTCTTATTAATATTTGTTTTGTTAAGATTTTTCTAAATTCTATTACCGATCGAGCTTTTTTGTTCGGACGTCGTTTCGTTTTTTTTTCTTTTTCTTTTTCTTTCGTCACTTTATATTACATACGATTTATTATTACTTTATAATTTATTATCTCTCTCTCTCTTTCTATTTTCTGTCGTTTCATCGAGACTTGTGATTCATAAAAATTAGCTTTTCCCTTTTTATCTATCTATTTCCTCTTTTCTATCTTTCTATTTATCTATATATCTATCTATCTATATATCTGTCTCTCTCTTGTGTAAACTATGTTTTTTATGGTACGCACCGTAGGATAATACAGACGGTCACGTTCGTGTGATCCAATTTGACAAGCGAGATATCTGAAGGAACTACTTGACCCAAAGAACCAACGCTGTGATCGAAATAAAGCGAAAGATATTAGAACCAAGCATGTTAATAATTCGTTTTGATTCATGAGCTCGAATCGAATCGTGAGATTTCATTGATGAAAATACTTACGTATACTTATTTGAAAAAATAAATAAATAAAAAGGAGCAAAAGAGAGAAGTACAGTGCAATGAAGAATACGAGCTATTTTTTAAATAATAATCATAAACTCAAGTTAAGCCTTTTTTATTAGTTATTACGATGAAATCTAAAGAGAAATTACACGGACAATATTTACGATAATGAGCAAAAAATATATCCAATTTTTAACGAGCTCGTGTGTTACGCGAGAAAATAATAAAAAAAAAAGAAATGAAAAAAAGGATAAAGCTATGAAGTATTTTCAAAAATAAATCATCAATCAAATTATAAAATAATTTTCATGACGATCGATCACAAAAAAAAAAATAAAATAAAATAAAATAATTAATAAGCATGCTCGTAAAATAATCGGGTGATTCGAGAAAGAAAAACAAAAAAAAAAAAGAAAGAAAAAGAAGATAACGCAATGAGCTATTTGCAATTGAATAATAACGACTTTTAAGTTGATGCTCGTTATTAGCTAACTGATGATAAAGTTTTTGAATGAAATTAATCATATGAACAATATATACACGCCAATTGGCAACGAAATTAATCTGGCTAATAATATGCTTACGCGTGAGTCGCGGGGAAAAAAAAAAGTAAGAAAGAAGAAAAAAGGAAGCCAATACAACGAACTATTTTGAGATGAATTATGAACAATATGAAGAAACGATTATTAATAAGTATTGTCGTAATGAAATATGATGAGCTAAATTATACGAATAATATTAATGACAATGATACCAAACCGAAGAAGTCAACGTCCAATAACCTTTTCCACATACGTTTTAATAATTTAATAATCTTTTACATTATCGAGGAATACCTAACAAAAAAATAAAAGAAAAGAAGAAAAAAAAAGAGAGAAAAAAAGAAAGAGAAAAAAGAAGAAAGAAGAAAGAAGAAAACCAAAAAAAAAAAAAGAAAAGATGAGAAAAAAAGATGGAAATTAGCTGGCATGATTCGCCGTCACGTCGATCTTATATAATAACGTGTATATCACAGCGATATTACATAATAATGACGAATAGTTATTTGATGGTCAATTCGTACGAAGCGAAATTTATGAGTGACCGTCGTTTTCTACCATCGAGAAGAAGAACGATTACTTTCCAAGTCTCTTAGCCGAGAAACGTCTAAGATCCGGCATACAAACACACAACACACACACACACACACACACACACACACAATACATACGTATGTGCGTATCATATAAGTAATAGCTGGACTGCATTTAACATAATCATCGAATCTTTTCTCTTTTATTTTTATTCTTTTTTTTTTTTTATTATTTTATCGTATTTTTATTTTTATTTTATTATTCTTTTTTTTTTTAATTTTGTTTAGTTTTCTTCTCCCTTCAAAACTTGCGTATTCAAGTTTGCGATAGAGCCGCTCATTTTCTTCTTCGTTATTTTATCCGATTGAGAGATTTAGAGAAAACGAGATCGACAAGATTTCTAATATTAGCGATAAAAATGTAAATGAGAAATCGCGGAATCGGATTATAATAGCGAAATATGCGGAAGAAAACAAGATAACCAAAAAATAAATGATAATAATAATACTAACGAAGAAAATACATTAATACAAAAATAAAAAGAAGGAACGAAAATAATAAAAACGAAAAAAGAAATGAAAAAAAAAAAAAGAAAAAGAAAAGAACGTAGGAGATCGTTAAACTTATCCGCAACTTTGTTAGTGTAATGAAATCTTTTAATTTTTTAGATCATAAATCTTACAGCGAATAGAAAGTTGTTTCACCCGTTAGTTGCTACAAAGTGTGACCCCTCGCTTATAAAGATAAAAAGATAAACGCTTGATACGGAAAACTCTTGAAAGGGAATAAACGAGAGCGAAACATTTCTTTCTTTTTCTTTTTTCTTTTTATCTAGGCCTCTCCCTCTTTCTATTTATATATATGCATACACCATTTGTTTTATTTTCTTCTGTGATCATCGTCAAACGAAACGTAAAAGTGCGTTTATTATTATTAATTAATTTTACTTGTAGTGATAGGAAAACGATTAATCGTTTCATTCGTAATACTATTTGACAAATTTTTCGAACTAAATAATATTTCCTCGTAACATTCATCTCAACTATGAAATCCGACTATGTTTGAGCTTCTGGAAAAATCCGATGAAAGAGAACGTCCACTATCGTTGCAAAATTCTCCACTGATCGTGAACAGTGCGTGTCGAGAAGAAGCGTAATTAGTTTTAAAGAGAAAGAGAGAAAGGGAGAGAGAGAGAGAGAGAGAGAGAGAGAGAGAGAGAGAGAGAGTGAGGAAGAGAGGAAGAGGGAGAGGGGAGGGAAAGAAAAGCCTTCAGTGATAGCGTTATCGCGACCCTCCGACTTCTGCGCCGGCAACAAGAGCGCTGTCTCTCGGTTTTGAACAAAAGAAAGAAAAAACAAGAACGAGCAGAAACCAAAAAAAGAAATAAAATAATAAAAAAGAAATTTAAAAAAAGAAAGAAAAAAGAATTGAAAAGAAGAGATCATGGTGCGGAATCATCCATGGAAGTTTATGCAGTTACACGGCCTCTTTATTATCTAGCCTTACGTGATATCAGAAAAAAGAAAGGAAGAAAAAAAGAAAAGAGCATGAAAAGAAAAAAAAAAAAAAGAAGAAATATATCGCTATTTACATGTCTAGAATCGATAAGAGAGACTCACATTATGGAAATGAGATTTCGGACGTGCGATTAATTAATGATTAGAAGAACATAATATTTACGGGCTTATATATAGGGTGGAATATTTCAATAGAAATGTTTCTTCTATTATTAAATTGTACGAGAATAGATTTGTAAATGGATAATTTGTTACGAAGAGATAATCGTGATAATAACGAGAGATTTGTTATTTTAATTAGAAGGGAAATTCTGTGATTAATTGATATTCTCGTTTAGAAATTTATTTTAATTATAAGTGATATCGAGTAGACGTAGACGAAAAAAAAATAGAAAAATCGATAGATCAATTTTTTTCTTTTTATCGATCTTCATACCGTAATACGTCGACTAATTTTGAAATTACACGTATATATATATATTTTTTTTCTTGTTTATCTAAGTTTTATCGTCATAAAATTAATTAATTAATTTATTTATTAATTTTTTATTCATATCAAATATTACGATTAATATATGTTCAATATAAGTTATACTATTATATATAATCGAGTTATACTATATTGTATATAACTGCTATTCTAATAATCACTTATATATATAACTTACAATATACATTATATGTATATTGTAATATATATATGTATATATATACATACATATATAATTTAAAATTATATTATATACTTCTTTCTTAAAAAAAAAAAAAAAAAATAAATATATATTAAATTAAATTATTAGAACACTTCTTCCTTTCTCAAAAATCACATTAGAATCTCATTTATCAATAAATAATACAATATCGAAAAGAAACTATTCCCAATAGATATTTCGCACCCTCTACACATTTAACAATTACTTGTAAGAGTTAAAACCGTACAATACAATAAGTTAAATATTTGTGCCCTTCAAAATATTCTTTTCCGTTTCAAAAGACGTTAATTCATGATAATTAGATCTAACGATCATTAATCGATAAATAGATTTATAAATTTTACCCGTAAGAATTTTAATTAATGATGAAATATATTTCCTTTTTGTTATCCCAAAACGATTTACGCTTATAACGTGTGTGCCATCAACCAGAGTTTATCAAAGTTAATTATAATTTTCCTTAAGAATATTTACATAACGAACGAAATTTTGTCAAAACCAATATCATTTTGATTATTATTTAATTTTTCTTTATTTTTTTATTAGATACCGATCTGGGCATGGGTGCCGGTGCCGCAGGGGGCTCCGTTCTGGGACTTCCAGGCACTGGGGTGACCGGTGTACTGTCTCAACACTGTGCCATATGTGGTGATCGAGCTACAGGGAAACATTATGGGGCTGCCTCTTGCGACGGTTGCAAAGGTTTCTTCAGGAGATCCGTCAGGAAAAATCATCTCTATACTTGCAGGTTGTTAATCAAATTTTCTTACTTTGTGTTGAATAACGTAATTAAAGAAAAAGTGAAAAAAAAAAAACAAAACGAAAATAACTGAAAATCTTGCATACATATTGTCGTAATCTATAATCGTAAATATGTGTATATATATAAAAAATGTGTATATATATAAATCTATAAGCGTAAATATGTGTGTGTATATATATATATATATATACACACATATTTTCTTTGTCAAATTCGATTTGTCGATTAATCTCGATTAAATATATCCGTTTGTTCGATTTAACGAATATTATTTAGTCTTTCTAATAATATATTAGACATCTCTTTTTCTCTCGACATCACGTGTATATATATATATATATATATATATATATATATATATATATATATACATATATATATATATATATATGTGCACATATCAAATCGATAAGTGGTTACCGATTAACGTTATAAGGTTATAAGTTAAAAACAAAAGGAAAAGAAGAAAAAGAGAAAAGAAAATAGAAAGAAAACGTTTATATCTGTTTATTTTCTTTTTCTTTTCTTCTGCTGGATTTTTCTATTCTTTTCTCTTTCTTTCTTTTTTTTTTTTTTTTTTTTGATCAAATGAAAAGGGATACGCATCGAGGAGGATTAGTTTCTCCGTCTGACTTATCTTATGTTTATCTACACGATACAGATTCAGCAGGAATTGCGTTGTGGACAAGGACAAGCGTAATCAATGCAGGTACTGCAGACTTCGAAAGTGCTTCAAGGCCGGCATGAAAAAGGAAGGTAAATTGTTTGAAAGATAATCACAAAAAAGAAAAATACAGAAATAAAAAATAATAATAAATAAACAAAAAAATAAAAGCTCGCGAGATCTTCTTTCCTGATTAATAAGATATCTTTATTGTTTTTTTTTTTTTTTTTTATATTTTTTTAATTCTTTTTTTTTCATCCGTGTTCCCAATAACAGCCGTGCAAAATGAGAGAGATCGAATAAGCTGTAGGAGGCCCAGTTACGAGGAACAAGCCAACAATGCCAGTGGACTCTCCGTTGTTTCTTTATTGCAAGCTGAAATGCTCAGTAGACAAGTTGGGGCAGCCTTAGAGGTCAGTACAACTTAACCTCAGCCAAGTTGAATATTTATAATCGGAACTTGTGCTCGTTAATGCGTCGCACCGAGAAAACGACTACGGCGTGCATAATCGCAGGCCATTTAATTATGCCACCTTTTTTTCCCTTCATTTAAAGATACCTCCTCTCTTCTCGCACTTTTTGTTCCTCTCTCTTTGTCTCCCTGTTTGTCTTTCTCTCTTTCTCTCTTTTCCTTGCAACCGAACTTTCCGTTCCACTTTTTTCCCCTCTTCACAGAACTCTGACGTCCGTTGTTGTTTCGATGACCGTTCGGATCGAATTCTCATGATTTAATCGTTTTTCAAATTGCTTTTTATGTCATTTATATATTACACGTTCCGTTTTATTCAACTTATTCTCTTCTTTGTTCTTTCCTTTTCGCGATGAATACTGTTGTGTGTTGTTATTGTTCCTTTTTTTCTCTTTCTCACAAATCAGTATAATATCGCGTCGATCATCGATTTTATATATATATATATATATATATATATATATATATGTGTTGACGTCATGAATTGACTTGGGTTTGTTTTTTATCATTTGTATGCTTGTTCTCTTCTTTATTTTTTGTCTTCCATAAAAAGTTATCAACATTGCAAATTCGTAACATTTCCTTTAACATTAACAAGTTTCCTCTTTTCGTTCGATCGTTAACATCTTAAATTGGCTTCTTTATCTTTTTCTTTAATGAGTCATTACAAATTGACGATACGTATGTTTTCTAATTTTTATGTTTTTTGTCTTTGTAAAAGTATAAAAAAAAAAAAGAGAAAAAATAAAACGTTAATATCTTCAATCGATCTTCCTTTCTAATTTTTTTCTTCTCAGTTAATAAAAATTTCTATATTATTAACCTCTTCAACGCGAAATATAAAAATTTTTGTATATTGGAATTGTCATTTTTTCTTTTTCCTTTTTTTCTTTTTTTTAATCTAACGATTTCTATACAAAATTATTATTAAAATCGACGATATTTGTACATGTACAAAACATCCTCGTCGATATCTATATATATTTATTATAAATAATATATAAATATATTTATTATCCAAAAAGCATGGGACCAAACATATACCACGTATTACTGAGATCAAATGGATGAAAAAAATTTCCTATAAACTGCATCATTGAAAAGATATAATATGCTTTCAAAGATACCTATGATTTTTTTCCATTCGTCGAATTAATGATTGCTGAACTCTTTCTTTCGTTTTTTTATTTCTACTTTTTTTCGTATACGTATTATAATTCTCAATAACAGTTATTGTTTACACGAGCTGGTTTTATAAAAGTACGATAGAAACAGAAGATGAACTTTGGGAAGAATGCATTCAAAATACATTCACTAATGTTTCCAATGAATTTGGTGTATTTCGAACATTTGAGTATAGCGATCACTGATTCGACGAACGGGAAGCACTTGCATTCTTGCAGGAGGAAGAAGGAAATTTCGAACATTTTTTATAACTGCCAAAATAAATCATAAATATCTTTAAAGGCACGCGTCTATTCGATAAACCATTCTCGGAAATAAGTTTATAATGCAATTATTTTCATTAATTTGATCTCAGTAATACGTTGTATAATTTCGGTCCCATGATTTTCGGACACCCTATATATATATTTATTTAATTATTTCATAAAGTATGTGGCATAACGACGAGATAAAATAAGTACCCATCGATCGATCGATCGATATAGATCGATCTCTCGGTTTTACATTGTACTTTCCAAAATAATAATAAAAAGAAAAAGAAACGAGGAAAAGAAAGAAAAAATGTATCGATCATTTACCTCGATAACTAATTTGATACCACGTTAAAAATACACGTTAGCATGAGCCAATTATACTAAGCTCGATTCGAGTCGGGTCGAACGAAGAGAGGTACTTTCGATAAAGTGGACAGGAAAAGGGAGAGAGAGAGACGTAAAGAGAGAAATAGAAAGAGTGAGAGAGAGAGAGAGAGAGAGAGAGAGGGAGAAAGAGAAATAAAAAGAGTGAGAGTTAGAGATAGAAGGACAGAGGAAGAGAGAGAGAGAGAGAGAGAAGACTGTGAGAACGAACTATACGATTTAATGACTATTTTAACAGCTAGGCAGTCCGAGCAACGACATCGATCTCAGTACGAAGCAAATAGCGAACATAAACGACGTGTGCGATAGCATGAAGCAGCAATTGCTGATCCTCGTCGAGTGGGCCAAATACATTCCAGCGTTTAGCGAGCTCACGCTAGACGACCAAGTGGCGTTATTAAGGGCGCACGCAGGCGAACACCTATTACTTGGCGTAGCTAGGCGTAGCATGCACCTTAAGGACGTATTATTGCTTGGAAATAATTGCATTATCACCAAGAATTGTCCTGGTAGGTTGAATCCTATTAAATATACATCCTCAATATTAATAATAACATTGCATATAGATGTTTCGTGGTTAATACGACCGGAGGCAGGGGGAAGAGGAGAACTTTCGCTCGCACTCTTTATTTTATTTTTTATTTATTTATTTATTTATAATTTTTTTTTATTATTCATTTTTACTTCTCTCCCCTACCCTCTTGCATGATCAACGTCGGGGGTATCGAGGAATGTTTGGAGGGTTTCTTTACTTTTTCTTTTTTTTTTTTTTTTATATAACTTTGTATGTGGCGTGTCATCGTTTGTTTGTGTGTGTATTTTTTGTTGTTGTTCCTTCTTCTTTCTTTAATTTTTATTTTTTTTTTATTTTATTTGAATGGGGTTATTGGTTTGGTGTTGGTTTCGTAACATTAAACAGCATATGGGAGTGTGGTGATGTGTGATTTTTCAGATAACGTTCGAAAAAAAGAAAAAAAAAAAAAAGAAAAAATGAGAGAGAAAGAGAGAGAGAGAGAGAGAGAGAGAGAGAGAGAGAGAGAGAGAGAGAGAGTTAGAGGAGACAGATAA
>OU427010.1:1294268-1309268 GCA_911387935.1 Dolichovespula saxonica
AGTAATATAATTTTAAAAATGAAAAAAAAAAAATTAGAATTATTTAATTACGTCGTTTAAGATGTAACGAAAGATTCTTTAAGATTTTATACATATATATATGTAGGGTGTGCAAAAAAAGGTGCCAGGTAATCTTGAAAATCAATTATTTTTTCTTGAAACTTTTCAAGCTATTCTTTTTTTTTCTTTTTTTAATTGTGGGACCACAATCCTGTCTTATAAAATTACAAGACTAACTACAAACTTAAAAAGTATTGGAAAAGAATAATTGATCTTTGATATCGCCTATGAACTTTTGGCCCACTCTGTATATATAACAAGATAGAATTGTATATATAAATAACATTGTTCATTTTGATATCACGCTGACTTCGCGCTTGCCGAATTATTCGAAATCTTTTATTAATTACTATAATTTTTTTTTTCGTTATTTTACATCTTCTTTTGTTTTCTCTGATGAATCGACATAAATTATGAATCACTTAAAAGCGAATTTTTATGAATCACGGGGTTCACATTAAGTACATATACCTCGTGTTAGCCTTGATAATCACTGATTTAAACAAATCACATTCCAAACATAGCAATATTAGGATAGATTATAAATTAGATTTTAAATAATCGTTAAATTAATCAAAGAAAAACACGAGCAGGATATAAGCAAAGTGTTTTCATCTTTGAATATGAATACGATACAAGCCATTACAATGCAATTTATATTAGTAGCACTGTTGAACGGATCATAAACGTATTGATAATCTCATTGACAATGGACTCATCGATATTATTGAAGATAATCAATGTTTTATAGAGAAAGTCAATGCGTTTTATTAAGGCGATTTCTAATGAAATGTCTATGTTGACAGTAACGGCCGGATAGAAAGCAATAGTATATATACATTTATAGTAATTATATAATTAAAAAAATCGATTATTATATGATAGACACATGATTCATCAAATGCAGGCGTTTGTCGGATAGAGTTACAAAACCCCCCATAGTAAAAATATGAGGAATAATATTCTTGAATACTACATTAAAATGTGATATTTCTATTTTAAAACCACGATAAGAAGCAACATACCTGTTGTTTCCGATTTTGTACAGTTATTTAAATATCCATGCGAGGGACAACTTTTTTTTATCCAATGCCATAGTACAGTGGTACGCAAATTATTCATACTTGCGACATCACTATGATTTATTTCATTTTATATTAGTTTATATAAGACTAGTAATAATATCACTTTATCTGTATGTTAAATGTAAAAAGAAAGAAAAAACAAAAAAAATATTTACTATTGCTGTTATACATAACAATCATGAAAATGTCATTAATTCATAGTTTGCGCGCCACTGCCATAGAATGTCATACCGTATTAGTTTATTTTTCAAAACGCATAGTCCATTTTGTATAGAAAGTGTTTCAATTGCTACATTGTTAATTTCTTAGACGTATAAAATATAGAAATGTAAGTGTACTCCTAAATCATAAACATAATAAATCCACTAGTTTTAGATTCCTATAGTAAATTAAGTAAATTTTGTATTTTTGTACGAAAAGATTTTACGAACGTTGACTTTTGTAAGGCATAATGATACAAATATAGAATAAAAAAAAAAAAAAGGCTTTGTCCATTGTGTCTAGCAAATGTATGTCTACATGGTACGC
Source organism: Dolichovespula saxonica (assembly GCA_911387935.1). Classification (NCBI taxonomy): domain Eukaryota; kingdom Metazoa; phylum Arthropoda; class Insecta; order Hymenoptera; family Vespidae; genus Dolichovespula; species Dolichovespula saxonica. The sequence goes on from OU427010.1 coordinate 1,295,942, forward strand.
AAGTTATTTTATGGCTCAATATGAATCATATATTTTATTATATATGATTAAGGTGTATATTAACATTACTTAGCTATGGGTTGTGAACTAGACGTTACCATTTTCCATTGCCTGAGTCTTTTCAATGTTGTTGACAGTTCAATGGTTGACTGATTTCGTACAAGAAATGTAAATAAAATTTTTATTTGTTATTTAATAATTACACTATAAGCATTTGTATCTTTAAATAAAGGGATATGTGATTTTTAAATTAAGCAACTTCCTCATTTCTTCACAATGCTACCTATTAGAGCTATACACTATTCCCTGTCTGAATAATAAAAAAATTACTGAACTTTCTTTGTTTCGTCAAATTTTCAAACATATCACTTTTCACTTTCCGAATCAATCCATCTTTTGATATGTATATCTGTTATTATATAACCTCGATGTAAACATATTAATTATTAATGATTTTCCTAGTATTAACAAGGTATAAAAAAATAGTCTTCTAGTTCTACTAAAATAAAATCCCTACACATACAATATGCATGTAATTATGATTGCTAATAATCTACTGGCTACAAATTGTATGTATGTTATATATTTAAATAGTTAGAATTAATTTAACTCATATTCAGTACGTTTACGTTTCTTAAGATTCACAGCTACTTCTGATGTTTCTATAATACCAGTACCATTTTTTAACCATTCGTTCAATTGTACCTTTGCTTTCCTACTAATTAAGAACAAATCTTTTTCTAATCTAGAAAACTGATTACCCAACATCAGATCTGAAATAGAATTCTGTGCCCAGTCCATGATTAATCTGAATCGAGTTTTGAAGGTCTGAAAGTTAAAAGAAAAAAAAAAAAGGAAAAAAAAAAGAAAAAGAATCCCTTCATATGAGCTTAATTTTATATTATAGAAATGTTTAGACAGATCGAAGTAATTTTCAAATGGTGTCATAAATTAAAGAAGCGATACCTAAATATTAGAGGAATATAGATCAATTTTAATATGTTTCTATATGTTAGCATTGTTTACTTACCTCTAACAAATTCTCTGTTAATTTTTCACTTTCTCGAATATTAAAGGTTCTTAAATACAATCCTACTTCATAGAAATAAGGATTCCATTTGTTCAGTGATACTGCGCATGCATCTGCTTGAAGAATTTCTCTGCATGCAAAACATAGACAATGATGTTATAAAACATTTGTTTATACATATTTTTCTATTAGAAATCATCGATAAGTTTAATCGGTCAAAAAATTAGGTCTCTTTCTCTCACTCTCTCTCTCTCTCTTTTTCTCTGATATAAATGTACAAACCTATAACTATCTTTATATACTTTTGGTAATTCTATGTTGAGTAGTGATCCTTGTATTATGTTAAGCGGATGAGACAACCAAATAGGAAATTCTAATTTTGTTCCTTGTTTTAAATCATCCAAATCATTAGATACATCTAAAAATCCTGCAAGAAACAAAGATAAATATTATATTATAATACAAAGAAATCGAAGAATCAATAATATTCCGAATTAAATTTCTAAGTGATTGTATTGAGGTTAAGTTTATCAAAAATTTACCTAAACCGGGAAGTGTCACGCCGACCGTACATAATATACGTTCTTCCGTTGCCAAAATGTCGTTTATAGAAAAATAATCTGGAACATAACTACAGCATAAAGACATTTTTCATAAAAAAAAACACACGAATTATCAAAGAGACGAAAGACACGAACGCATCGATTAGTAAACACTGACGGCGATCATCTCCCGCCTTTAATTTCCAACACTACGTTAATCAAAAACATTACAAATATGTTAATATTACACTATTTTAGATCAAATAAAAAGGAAATAATAACAAAAAAGAATGTTTAATCAATTATATACACAAACACACACACACACATATATATATATTAATAATTGTAATAACTAAATTAATTCAATGTTCTTCACTATTGTTACATATGATCGCTTGTGATTTAAACGCGGTTAAATTCAAAAGTTTCGTACAATTGGGAGAACGATTTAAAGAGAACGATAAAAAGAAAAAAAAACCCACGATATTCTTTTCATTATTAGTTTATTTCGACATTTTAAGATGTATGGACAATTATTACATAATAATTTTATATAATGAAATTTTTCCTTGATGGTAATTTTTGTAACGTTCCACGATGTATCTTCGTTTTTCCTCTTTGCTCCATCGTTCTCATTCTATCTATCTCTCTCTCTCTCTCTCTCTCTCTCGCTCTCTCTTTCGCTCTCTCTCTCTCTCGCTCTCTCTCTCTCTCTCTCTCTCTCTCTCTAATAATATTCATACACAACATCACTCTTTCACGAAAAAAGAAATGAATTAATGTTCATTAAACTATGAATGAATCATGAAATACGTGCGCTCTTGGTTATTGATCGTCAATTAAACATTATTATTCTTTATCATTACCAATACATTATAATCATTAAGTTTACCATTAATCATTACGATTACGATATAACGCTATTATTAAATCCTCCCATACGGTTAACTGTCATTCATGTTTTCTCTTATTCTATTCACTTTTTCTTTTTTTTTTATTCCCTATCATCCTAATTGTTTTTCCTTTTTATTTCCTTTCCTTTTCTTTTTGTTAATCGTATTTATTTTTTTTTTTGTTTATTTCACTCGTAACGATAGAAATTACGTTTATCGTACAATTATAACGGCGAACGTGTTTTTGTGTTCCTCACGCGATTATCGTAATATGTCCAGACCAAAAATTTATATTAGATTGACGATCGACGATCGGCCTTCCTTCCTTTTCTTTTCTTTTTTCTATTTCATTCCTTTTAAATAACGTTACGTCGCCAGATTTGGTAGAGTAAAAAGCGTTTATGTAGTTACGTAGGTCTTAGCGAGAGGTCAAGGATGAGACCCTTCGAAATTGTCAGGTATCGCTACCCTTTTCGAAACATCCCTTTTCTCTCTCTCTCTCTCTCTCTCCCTTTCTATTTAATTCTCTTTTTCTCTCTCTCTCCCTTTCTCTGTGTGTTTGTGTATTTATTTATCTTCTTTTATTTTATCCTTTTTCTTTTTTACGGATATCTAAAGCGAGTCGCGCGCGCAAAACGCATTTTTTCTTCTTCTTCTTCCTCTTCTATGCGCTTGGAGAAGAAATAATTTAAGATTCTTTCTCGGTGATTTAGTTTTTGTATTCGTTTCTTTCCCTCCTTTGTTTGTTGTTGTTGTTCTCGTCGTTATTTTATTTTTGCTTCGATCAATTCGATTGACTCTCGATAAATTCATATCTTATTCTCTAATTGAAACGGAATTCGTTCGATCGATCGATCGATCGATCGTACCTACTTCCTCTTTTTGTTTGTTTCTTTTTCTCCTTTCGATGAAAAAAAAAAAGAGAAAAAAACAAAGAAAAGAAGAGTTCGGATCTCATATTAAAAGGTTCTTCGAAAACCGATTTTCCGGTTGCTCGAGTATTTCTTTTTCTTTATTTTTTTTGTCACGCACAAGAGAATTCAATCGATCCGTTTATTCGATAGATCGAATCTCGATTGTTCGTTACGACAATGTATATGTATACACGTAGACAATTACGGCCGGTTTTGCTTGATATGAAGCCAAGTATAACCTTTTTCTTTCTTTCTTTAATTTCTTTCTTCTTTCTCCATCATAGCTCCTGTCGCATTTATTATTCATTATATTCCTTTTTTTCTCTACGCGTTCGTGTTCGTGCATAACGTTAAATATTTTATATTTTCCTTTTTCCTTTTTTCTTTTACTCTCTCTCTCTCTCTCTCTCTCTCTCTCTCTCTCTCTCTCTCTCTCTCTCTCTCTCTCTCTCTCTCTCTTTCCCTTTTTCCTCGATCGAAGGAACGTTCACGTTGACTTTTCACGATCTAATCGAACGCGTTTGACGATCGGTGATATTATATAGTGCTTACGATATTAGGATATTATCGCGATGAGACAGACTCTCTTTAAAAATCTAATTCTAGAAAAACGATCGCGTTAATAAATAAAGGGGCTGGTACAAAATTTTAGTTTCATTTGTTCGTTTAAAAGTCAACGTAACTACGTTCCACTGTCGTAAGATAAACAAAGTCGCTCAATCTGTCTCTCTTTCTCTCTCTCTCTCTCTCTCTCTCTCTCTCTCTCTCTCTCTCTCTCTCTTTCTCTCTCTCTGTTTCTTGTCTCTTAATTTATTTATATGTATGTTCGTTCGTTCGTCGTATTATTTTCTCGACTTGTCAAGATAAACACGACAAAAGAGTTTAATCCTTGAAGAAATTTAAATACGTGCGAATAGTGCGAATAGTTTACACGTTGCTTATGCATTTATGTATATTTATATGTATATGTAAGTACATATAGGTACTTACGTACGAATGTATTTATGCATGTACGTATGTATGTATGCACGTATGTATTTATGTATTCTTTTATTTTTTTTACAGCGTTACACCGTTTCTTACTACGCGCGCTACCTGCTATCATCATTTTACGCTCCATCATTTTCACATTTCTTATGTATATGTTCTATTACTTCGTCATTTCATTTCCTCACTTCTTTTCTTTTCTTTTTTTTTGTTTCTTTTTTTCTTTTTATATATTTTTTTTTCTTTCTAATTTTTATCCTCTCCATTTCCACTGAGCGTCGACTATGTGACTAGACATATTATGTATATAAATATGACTTAGGTATAATATAATTAATATATATATATATATATATATATATATATATATATATATACATACATATACATATATATATGTGTGTATATATTTATAATATTTATATATTACTTATGAACCCCCCTCCTCTTTCTATGATAAACTTCTACCGGCTGTTCGTAATTAAGCTAATTTTACAATAATATGGCAACCACGGTGATAATTAATAATACTATATATATATATATATATATATATATATATATGTATATATATATATATATATGTGTGTGTATATATATTATCGACTACTAAAAAATTCTATATAGCAAACGGGGTAACGACGGGTAGTATGAGAAGAAATATAGAAAAGAGAAATAATTTTTGTTGGAGGTAAGATAGAAGTGAGATAGAAAAAAAGAAAGAGAAAAGCAAAAAGGAAACAAGAAAAAGATAAAAAAAATGAAGAAAGAAAGAAAGAAAGAAGGAAAGAAGGATGAAAGGTTAGATAATAAGAAAAAGAAAAAACAAAATAAAGATCGAACGATAGATAGATCGATCAATTTGTTAAACAATTAATAACGTTCGAGTAGAGATGCATATACTACGTACGCCGATGAGAGAAAACAAAAAACGAAAAACAAAAAACAAAAACAAAAAAGTAAAAGAAAAAATAGTCCTTACATTTTATCATATAAACGAGAGAATTATTCATTCTCTATCTCTCTCTCTCTCTCTCTCTCTCTCTCTCTCTCTCTTGTGTATATATATATCGACTAATATATATAGAATCATACCTAAACATAAACTTGTCAGACTAAAAAAAAAAAAAAGAAGAAAAAAAAGGTTCGCTCTACTATCAACGCGATCTCATTTATCGATAATAACGAGAGAAAAAAATTGCAGGTAAAAAGATTGATCGATAAATAATAAATAACTCATCGAACTCGAGTCTCATGTCACCGCTTCTCCCCTTCCTCCTTTTCCCCTTACCACGTTCCCAATCCCTCTCGGTATCCCATATTTCGATAAAAACTCGCACGACGTTCTTCCATCTCGCGTTTTGCTTCTTTCCATTTACTTTTTTCTTCTTCTTCTTCTTCTTCTTCTTTTCTTTCTCATTATTTTCCTTTTGCTTTCTTTTATTTTTTATTTATTTATTTATTTTTTTTAATCGGGCGCACCTTCCTACCCCGTCCCTCTCTACAAATCTTTCGCAAGACCGTCGATATAAACGGTCCAAAAAGAAGGCTCACACCAAGAGATACGACGAAATAGATAAGACACGGTTGAGCCGATGGGAACGTTTTCTTATTCTCATTCTACCTTTCCTTTTTTTTTGCCTTTTTCTTTCTCTCCTTCGTCTGATTTATTCACCTTCTTATCTTATCAAACTGCGTCTTTTTCGCTCCTCTTCTTATTCCTTTGTTTTTGTTCTCTCTCTTCTCTCTCTCTCTCTCTCTCTCTCTCTCTCTCTTTTTTCTTTTTATTTTTTTTTTACTTTTTTTTTCCACTTATTCCTCTTTTTTTTTCCCCCCCTCCCCTCTCCCTCCCATCAATAAAACATGGAATGTCTTGCGGAGATGCATGCGCGAGAAATAAATTGAGAAACGTGCGAGAAAGTAAAAGAAAATATTCGTCTATTCCGTTTCTCTGTTTTGCAAGTAAAACGCGCGATATGTTACTTATCGACGTTATTGAATGGAAACTATTTGTTATGAACAATTTTAAGTGTTAGTTTGGGAAAATGATCGAACGAAAAAGAAAGCGAGAGAGAGAGAGAGAGAGAGAGAGAGAGAGAGAAATAAATAAATAAATAAAACGATAAATAAAACAGTAAAAAATTGTTCCAGGACGCGGTAGGGATTGTTTTTTATTTCTTGTTTAAGTGAATAATTTTTTGTTATCTTTCTCTTTCTCTCTCTCTCTCTCTCTCTCTCTCTTTCTCTCTCAGTTTCCATCTATCTATCTTTAAACTCTTTCGTTACTAACGGTCGATCGTAAATGCCAACTGACCAAAAATATTTCGTCCTCTTAACCTCCGGTGAACTCTAACGATTTATGAAACGACGTCCCACGAGCTCTTGTTTCTTTTTTTTTCTTTTTCTCATCTCCCTGTCGCCATATTTAACCCTGCGAAGGTCGTGCCTCGATCCAATCGTCGGATAAATGCGAAATTTTTTTCGGTTTTTATCATCCCTTTTTTCCCTTCTCTCTTTTTCTTTTCCCCTTTTTCGATAGTTTCTTTTATATATTTACGATATGGCGATGCTCTTGATAATTTGCACGTGACGTTTCGTCCTTACGATATGACTGATGGATTGTTACTTTCGAATAAAATGACAAAGTATCTTTCTATAATTCGTTTGAATTAATATCAGGTTTACTCGTAAATATATAAACGTCGTTACGAGCGTATTCTGTAGAATGATAAAACTACTTTTATTTGCCAATCAATCCGATGATCAAGCAAAATGTGACAATTTTATGATTATAAAATATTACAACAAATAGATCGATTTATAAATAAATATGATAAACTCATTGTTTATGATATTACTTATTTATGTATCTATCTGTTCAATAAATACATTTTATTTTTATTGTTGTTATTATTATTATTATTATTATTATTATTATTATTATTGTTATTGGAATTTTTCGATTCTAGTTAAAATTTACAGGAATACGTATAGAAAAACGTTGATTTTCATCAAAATATTGGACTGATTCACGAATAAGTAATAAAATCCTTAATTATATAAATTGTTACTTATATATAAATCGTGCCAATATTTTGTCTAAAAATAAACAATTTTCAGTATGTATTTTTATAATTTTCTCTTTCTTCTTTTTCTTTCTTCCTTTTTCCTTTTTTTGCAAAACTAATCCATCAAGCATAATTTTTCTGTGATTATATAATCGGAAACAAACGTTCTTCGCAGGATTAAACGGTTTAAAATTGATAAAAAAAAGATAAATTTCGGATATTCCTTCGTCCTGGAAATTATTTTCAGTCAGAATTATACATTTATTGTTTTTACACGGAGGTATTGCCTATTATCGAATGGATCAGATTTTTCTTTAATCGTTAATTAATAACGCTGCAAATTTTGACGAATCCTTGCAAAAATATTTTCATCTCTCTCCTTCTCTCTCTTTTAAATTCGTTCGTTCAATCTCGCACTTTCTTTCAAAAAGGGAAAAAAAGAAAAATGAAAAGAAAAGAAAATAGGGAAAGGAAAAGAAAGAACGAAAAAAGAAGACAAAAATAGGCAATAGCTATCTAATATTTTTAGCTCACCGACGTTATCCGTCAATATTTTGTCATCGTCTAATTTGTGTACCTTCGTGTCCTATCGTTCTTTCTAACACACATGCACCTCTCTAACGCACTCTCTCATCAATCTCTCATCCACTTTTCCCCTCTGTTTCTTTTTCTTCCTTTCTTAATTTTTTTTTCTTTTTCTTTCTCTTTTCCTCTTTCTTCCTTTTTTCTTTTTTTAAAACATTCTCTCGTTCTTTTCGCCGTACGTATATATTTTCTTTTTTCTTTTGTTTGTTTCGTTTCCTCTCATCGCGCCCTACATTCACCGTTCGTCGTGTTAATCGAAAACACGAGATCCGTAAGACGTTTGACTAGAGCCCGAGAGTCATCTCGATCAATCGATTATTATTCTCGAACGGCCGAGTTTCTTCTCTCGTTGAACGGCAACGATGGTAAACCCGAGATACGATATCGTAAAGAAACGAACGTCCGTTTAGTTCGATTTGTTGTTTCTTTATCATTCATATCTCCACCTTTATATATGTGTATATATATATATATATATATATATATATATATATATATATTTATATATATGTATATATATGTATCGTATAAACACGTTATAACTATTAAAATGTAATACGTTAGGCTAGACGAGGAAGGAGGGATCATTTCAAACGTATCCCATTTTCCTTGCAAATTTGACGAGAGAAAAAAAAAACAAAAAAATTAAAGATTCAACAAATGCAACATCATCGGGATAAATTAACTCTACGTACGAGCGGGTGTCATCGACATCGTTCGTACGTTTTTTTTTTTCATTTTTTTTTAGTTTATCAATTAAATAATTAATTTATTCATTAATTTATTAATTTATTTATTTGTTAATTAATTAATTAATTTTTTTTTCATTATATTATTTTATTCTCTTATTTTATTTTATTCTATTTTATATTATTTTTTTTTTATTTATTTTTTTTTTGTTCCTTTGTAATAAACGGTAACTACTTTGAGAATTAGCCTCGTCGGTTTTATTCATCAGTCTCGACTAACGACTCGAGGTTTATCATTAAACAGCGTAACGACGTCGAAATTTATATTTACTTCTTTTCTTTAAAGATATACTCTTCCTTTCTCTCTCTCTTTCTCTCTCTCTCTTTATTTCTCCCTCTCTTTTATTCTTTCATGCGCATTGGCACGCGGCTCTCGATATTTGGTACGTTTTTCTTCTTAAAGGCAGACTCTCTGTCACTCTCTATCACTCTCTATCTCACTCTCTCTCTACATTATTTCTCTCGATTCCATTTTATTTTCGAAGGGCTCCGTTCGCTAGGACTCTAGCGTCAATTACCATCGGCCTTTCTACATTTTCTATCTCTATCTACCCATCTATATTATCTTTTGTTCATATCTCCTTTCATATTGCAATTATAATCATCATGATTTTCTCCTTATCGGCGACTCGCTCTTCTCTTTATTCTTTATTCACGTTATTATATTTCTTTTTCTTCATTCTCCTCCTTCTTCTTCTTCTTCTTCTCGTTATCGTTATTTTTCTTATTATCGTTATTTTTCTCGATCTTGTGTATAGCCGTACGTGTTCTTGATGCGTCAAGACAAAGTTTAATCTCCTCGTGGATAAACATTAAAGTCACATATATTCGATCATTTTTTTCCCATTCCACCCTTTCTCTCTCTCTCTCTCTCTCTCTCTCTCTTTCTCTAACTCTATCTATCTATCAATCTATCTACTTCACGAACAAATTCGGTTTTATGATGAATACATATATAATAAAATTTCTTTTTCTTTTCTTCTTTCACTCTCTCTCTTTCTCTTTTTCTATCTACCTCTATTTCCAATTCTTGTCTCTCTCTCTCTCTTTCTCTCTCTCTCTCTCTCTCTCACACACTTTTTCTTTATCTTTTATTCTGCCGTACCTGCGACAGCGCGACGTATTGATAGACGAAGAATTTCGAAGAGAACTATTGCAAGATAGTCTTCTTATCGAATGAACTTTTTGTTGTTTGTTTTTTTTTTTTACTTTTCTCTTCTTATAAACGACGAACAAACTCTCTCTCTCTCTCTCTCTCTCTCTCTCTCTCTCTCTCTCTCTCTCTCTCTCTCTCTCTCTCTATGCGATTTCATATTTCGTTTCATTTAACGAAATTCTTTCCACTTTGGTCAAACCTCTCCTATTCGTACGTAAACCATTTTCGTAAATTCACACCCTCTCAATCTCCCTCCCTCCCTCCCGTCCTCTCTCCCCCCGTTCGTCCTCCGTCTTCTTGCACTCCTTCTTTTTTTGTTCGGTAATAAAATATATATAACTTATATATCGATATAACTTATATATATATATATATATATATATATATATATATATATGTATATATATATCGAGATAGTGGTGAATAGATATTATACGATTGTGCGCGACAAAATAATGTACATATTATCTTTTTTCATTCACATAACCCAACTGTCTCTCCTTACGCGTTCACTATTGTAAGGGTCCCTTATGGAGAATATGCTCCTGTAATATAAATTATCATATCATAGTCCACCTTTACCTTTTCTTTTCTATCCTTTTTTTGTCCCCTTTTTTTCTTTTCTTCCTTCTTCTTCTACCTAAACCTGCTTCTATCCCTACCCCTGCCCTGCCCTACACCCTCCCTCTCTCCCTGCTCTTTATCTCGTCTCAATTTGACGATATTGTCGACGAGTTTTCGCGAAAGAATTATACGATGGAAGAAAAAAAAAATAAAGAAAATAAGGAACCAAAAGATATAATCGAGAATAAATACATGATTCCTTTTCTAATAATCTCTTCGGATTGATTTTTATTTTTAAAAACTGTGCGTTTATGTCCGTTTGTCTCTCTCTCACTCACTCTCTCTCTCTGTGCGAGTGTATTTGTATATATGTGTGTGTGTGTGTGTGTACGCATCGATACGATAGATAAAGTAAATAAGTAAGTATGTATGTACTTATGCAATATGTGCGTGATAGAATGTGTGTCCTTTTTATATTAAATAAAATGCAGGAAAAAAAAGAAACGTCGAAAGAACGTCGACGTTGCTTTCGATCATGTTTCAGAGGTTTAATTAAATATATTGAATCACGATCGAACAAATATTTATACGTACGTACGTATTTATCTATGTATTGAATATCACCGATGGTAGGATAAAGTCGACATTTATATACGTTATGTATGTGTCTGTTTATATTCTTCTTCTTTTTCTTAATTGCTCATTGATAATAATGAAAATACAAAATGGTATTCGCGGTTATAGAAGAGCATACGATAAAGAAAAAGAATATCGAAAAGGAGGAAGTAAAGAATAAAAATAAAAATAAAAATAAAAATAAAAATAAAAATAAAAATAAAAATAAAACTAAAAATAAAAATGAAAATAAAAATAAAAAGAAAACAAAAACAATAACAAAAGAAGAGAATATTCTAAAACGCACGATCGTCAAGTACGTTTTTAAATTTGTGCTAAATTCGTTTTAAACGTGAAAATCCTAGAATATTATCATCCTTCTATCGTCAAATACGTAATATGTATTATACTATATAGTCGACTTATTTCTTCGTGAATTTTTGCTTAATCGAAAGGTTTGTCAAAAAAAAAAAAAAAAATAGAACAAAAAAAAAAAAAAGAAAAACTGTGTCGAGCCACTTGTTTTTTTTTTCTCTTCAAGTCTCTATAACACCCAAATGCAGGCTCGATTTCTTTTTCTTTCTTTCATTATTTCTTTCTTTCTTGTGCTTTGACGTTAACACGGTTGGTTTGTTGGCGCGAACGTAAATACATATATGGCGGCCGAGTTTAGTCGAAATACATATATTATTTTTTCTTTATCATTCTTTCTTTCTTTCTTTCTTTCTTTCTTTTCACATTTTACTCTCTATTATCTTCTGTTTGATCTGCGAAACTTTTCGATCCACGAAACGATGCAGGACTTTTCATAAATTTAAGCCATGTCAACGAGTAGTATAACATTTATTCTTATCATAATCGCGTATTGATCGTTTCGTTTCGATTATCCCGAGGGTCGTATACTACAGAGTCGAGTGAGCACGAAAAGATACTTCATCTTTATAATTCATCATCATATTCCTCCTTCTCTCTTTTTATCCTCATTCGTCGTCTCACTCTTAAACACAAATCAAACGTAACCATGATCGAACCAAAACGAATTCTTGACTCTGATAAACGTCGCCCGTTCAATAGCTTCATCGTCATCATCATAATCGTCATATCATCATCAGCATCATCAGAATCATTGTAATCGTCGTTATCATTATCATCATCGTCGTCGTCTTCGTCGTCGTCGTCATTATCATCATCATCATCATCATCACCGTCGTCTCATAGTCTTCGTCGTCATAGTCGTTTTTCGTCATCGTCAACGTAGTATTCGTCATCGTCGTCATCGTCATAATCTTCATTTTGTTAACGCTTAATATAGAATACGGAATTAACCTAATAGAGTCCGCAGCCACGCAGATTATTGGCGATGATTACATCTGTAACCGCGTCGAACACAAATTGAATGTTATTCGTGTCGGTGGCACAGGTCATGTGGCAGTAAATCTCCTTCGTCGTAGACTTGTTCTTCGCTTCGAATTGCGCCTGAATGTAGGCTGCGGCGTCACTGTACTCCTGCGCACCTAAACGAAATGCAAAACGAAATTGTTAATAACGATTTAATCGTTATTTAGAGATATATCTATTTTCCCTGGATTATTTATATTTTTTTTTCTTTCTTTGGTTTTTTTTTCTTTTTCTTTTTTTCTTTATAAGAGCCGTTCACAAGCCAATATGATTAATTCCACTTTTTGAAGTTTTGTTTTTATTTTTATTTTTATTATTATTATTTTTTAATTTAAGCATCTTCAAGCGCTTAACGTGGTCCTCACTTTTTATATTAATAATAATTTTTCTCTAAATTTTCTGTATTTCGTACCGTTAAATGACAAAATTCTTCTTTCGGGGCCATCGAATAAAAAATAATTTATTTCAAAAATCAATCCGATTAATATGCTTCTAGTACTCTGATGTAGATCGTTGCAATGATACGACTCGGTAAAAGCACCGTTCATACATTCTACAATGTTTATTTGAATTTATTTATTTTTTAAAAAGAAATTTTAAAAAGCAATTTAAATATTATATCGTCGCATCTCACCACACTTTTTGCTTGTTTTTTTTTTTTTTTTTTTTTTTTTATGGAGTTGATCGATTTGGCAAAAGTCCGCGGTTAGTATCTTAAAATAAACAAAATAAAAAAAACACACACACACAAGAAAAAAGAAAGAAAAAACGGAGATTATTTTACCTGCGTACTCCGGGAAGCAAATCGTCAATGGAGACTTGC
>OU427010.1:1314268-1319268 GCA_911387935.1 Dolichovespula saxonica
CGGTTCCGCTTTCTGACCAGGGACACTGTCTGGCGGCCACAGTTTAAATATGCAGAGAGCCAGTATATGTGTGTGTGTCTGTGTGTAGATATAGATATAGATATAGATATAAATACAGAGATAGATATAGAAATATATATATATATATATATATATATATATATATATTTCTATATATATATATGTGTGTATATATGTACACGCTATATACATGTATATGCATATTTGTCCTGTTATTCATTCGAAGTTTTCTTATCGTCAATTGGATCATTGAAAATGGTAAAGATTCAAATTGTACACGTTTTATGTGTTCAAAGTGAGTATGTAACAAATGAATAAATAAAAAAATAATTACTAGTAATTAGATAAATGTCGAAATATATTTACGATTAAACTAACAGAGACGTTATACTTTATGCTTTCGACATCTTTTTTCTTCTTTTCGTCTCTCTCCCTCTCTCTCTTTCACGCTCATCCTATCTCTCTTTTCTTCTCACGCAAGCGCCAAATAGGTTTCTGACGTTTATGGTGAAGTCTTCCTGGCGATGCCGATACTATGGTGTATCGGATATCGACAAGGCCTTCATGGGGGATATAAAGAGAAAGATAGATAATAGATAGACCGAGGCGTTAGTTATCGAGGGGGTGAGAGGAAAAGTTTACCCGATAACCGATAAACCTCCGCGAAAAATGTACCATCCAAAATCTTAACAAATTTAGCCACCTTCGTACGACCCTAACTGAGGGTCAGGGTTGTCTCCATTATTTTATCGAAAGAGAAGATGAGAGTGTGAGAGAGAAAGAGAGAGAGAGAGAGAGAGAGATAAAGGAAAAGAAAAAAATATGCTAGTCTTGTAAAAATATGAAGAAATCGATTCCAGAATCGACTCTGTTACCAAACATTTCTCGATCGGAATCGATAAATTTTTATCGATAAAAACGATAATAATTTTTTCTATCTTTCTTTTTCATACATTTTTTCCCTCTTTATATATATATACGCTTTCAAAAACGTCACATATTAGAGAACAACGTATGTACGTCGAATGATGATCATACAATATATATATATATACATATATATATACACACGCATAATATTAACGTCACTACGTTTGTGTACCTGCGTAAAACGAGCTTATTATAAACTCCACCCTAAAATCAATAGCCAAGTAGCTAACGCACTACAAAAATATCCTCCTCTAACGGGAGACGCGCAAGCTCTGCGTATTCCGTACGCGAGGAAACGAAAGAGAGAGAGAGAGAGAGAGAAGGAGAGAGAGAGAGAGAGAGAGAGAGAGAGAGAGAGAGAGAGAGAGAGGGATTTATCCTTCGGAGAACACTTTCACCTCGTCCCTGCCTACGCCTTTGTCGTTGGAAGTCGATGAACCTTGCAAGCAGCGATACTAACGACGACAGTGTAAACAATAGCCCGATGTATTCTTAACCCTCGAAATAGATCGACTTCGAAAGGTTCAAAACCCTTTTTCTTCATTCCTTTGATTATTTAGCTCCGATTAATTACTTATGTTATATATATATATATATATATATATATGTGTGTGTGTGTGTGTGTGTTTATATGTAAGTTCACATATATAGAATTATTTGAAATTATTTTTATTCTAAATTTCACACATACACACACACACACATATATATATATATATAATACATTGTATGACCGTGGTCAAATTGATAACAAAGGATTCGGATTCGAGTAATATTATCGATAATTCTAACGAGATTCGATTTGAAATAATACTAGCTGATCGAACGATTTTCTCAAGGGTGTTCCTTTCTTTCTCTCTTTTTTCTTTTTCTTTTTTTATGTCACTCTAAAAAGAAATCTCGAAATCTAAAGAAATATTGAAGAAAAGTATCTATGTATCGTACAACTTACGCACACACACACACACACATATATATATGTATATGTATGTATGTACGTACGTATGTATGTATGTACGTATATATGTATGTGTGTAAGTATGTGTTACGAAGAAATACGAAGAGGTAAAGAGTTGTTAGAATAAAAAATATAAAGAAGTAGAAGAAGTAAAAGAAGAAGTATAAGAAGAAGTAAAAGAAAAAGAAGAAGAGGAAGAAAAAGAAGAAGAGATAAGAAACGTATTTCTATTTTGTTGGTATGAAAGATCATGCGAGCTTGACCGAGATGAGTTTGAAACGCGAAGAAACGTTGTAAAGTTCGCGAAGGATGACAGATCGATTTCACTGAAATTTTAACGAAGTCGCGTTAGAAAGAGAGAGAGAGAGAGAGAGAGAGAGAGAGAGAGAGAGGGAGAGAGAGAAAACTAGGTAGGTAGCTAGCACGGCGCCTTTCGGTCTACACGTTCGGCCCGTTTCTTCTCTTCTTTTACGACGGACGACGATTATTGCGAGTATTACGACTACGACGATTACTACGACTGGGACTATGACGACTACGAGCTCGTTTGCACAAGCTTTAGAATATATAATCTTTCACAATTTCCATAATATTATGTTATATAAATAATATTTATGTAATAATAATAATTTATATGTGTGTGTGTGTGTGTGTGTGTGTGTGTATGGGCATGTTTAGATATACTAATATTCATAAAAGAATTGTGTAAAAGAATAATAAAATGTTTATATACGAATGAATTGTTATTAATATTAACGATTAGGTCTTTGGAACGTTATTTCATTAAACGAAAACAATTGTAAGTATAATGACATAACGAGTTATTGTTTATTTGTGTGTGTGTCTATATAGGTATATATACATATGATAATATTATATTATTTAAATAATATAAAAAATAAAATAATTATATTATAATGTGTGTGTGTGTATATGTGTTGTGTATACATGTATGTTTAAATATACTAATAGATCGTCAAAGATGAAATTTGTAAGTTATTGACCAACTTCGCCTTTTTTTCCAACAAATTTTATCCTTGACGACCTAATAATATCCATAAGACAATTTATATATATAAAGTAGTAAAGTGAATTATACATATTTAAAGTCCACTCACTATTTCGCAGAATCGTTAAGTTGATACTCATTGCTCCTTCCAAAACATCCTTGGACACCGCTATCGGTCCAAAGCCTCTTCATGGCCATTAAAAGTTCTTCGCTAAATGGCTCGGTGTCCTCCATCCGTTGGATAACATCGAAGACCATTTTTGCGTCAGTCTGAAAATATAAGGTACATATTAAACCTAAAGTTACGTTTAATATATGTATTAAACGTAAGATTCCTTTTTTCCCCTTCATGGGGGATTTCGCTAGGTAGGTAGGTAGGTAATTGTAAAAAGCGAAAAATAAAAAAGAGGAAAAGTAATAAAAAGTAAATATTTATGGAATCAAGTCGAATGCAGTTGGTTAGTATACTGTCATTAATATATATCGAAATCAAATATGGTGGTTCTCATTCTTTATTTAGGAAACGACGAAACAACCATATCCCATAGGTCCTTATTAATTCATAGACAGAGATAGATAGAGGGCTAGAGACAGAGAGAGAGAGAGAGAGAGAGAGAGAGAGAGAGAGAGAAAGCATCTCAAACAAGCATTACTCCCTAGTGTAATATTTCATTGCTGAAACATTAGACGACTAACGTTTCTGATTCTAACGTTGACAAGAAATAAAATTGTTATTGAGATCTGACGTCTCTATGGAAGGTTAAGTAATCTCTTATTTCTTTTTCTTTGAAAAAATTTTTAACGAACTAGCAAAAAAAATGTAATAGAAAGATAGAGGGAAGAGAGAAAGAGAGAGATAGATGGATAGAGTAGCTTTTTTGAACTTCATTCCCGTTGATATCCTGGGGCTACATAAAACCTATTCTGGGTTGTACACCTACGTTCCTAAACAAGAACAAAATTCTAATCTTTTATCAAGAGAAAAAGACTTTGGAAGTCTTTTGATAAAATATTCTTTTTTTCGAATGAACGTTGAAGGATAAGGAATAGGAGTGAGGGAAATAGGGTGAGAAAGAGAGAGGGAGGGAGGGAGGGAGGAGGAGGCAAGAATCGATAAAACCGTGTGATCGTTCACGCGCTTAGAACTTATCATCGTCATATTATTATTATTATTATTATTATTATTATTATTATTATTATTATTATTATTATTATTATTATTATTATTATTATTATTATTATTATTATCATCATCATCATTCCTTTTCTTCTTCTTCCTTTTCTTGTTAATTTTCTTCGTTAACATTCGGTACATCCCGGTACTCTCTTCTTCTATTTAACGCTGAATGCCTCCTTCATAAGATAATCGTTGAACCGTGGCAAATCGCATGCAGGATGGTGCTTAACGGCTTGCTCTTCGAAGCAAGGCCAATCTCGAGTACGTTCGTTTATTATGCTATGCTCCCTTAACTAACTATAATCGTTATCGCACTTTCCATGACTACTTCTCTATCTTTCTTTCTCTCTCTCTCTCTCTCTCTCTCTCTCTCTCTCTCTCTCTCTATCTCTCTCTCTCTCCTACACTTTCTCTCTCTTTCTCTCTCTCTCTCTCTCACTTTTCAATCAAATCGTTTTCGTAAACAATTCGTATTAGTCATTTATTGGAAACGTAATAATAATTAAATAATCGATTTGTTATTCTGTCGCACGATTTATTTTATTAATTGTTACGTCGATATATCGTTTGGGAGTATTCGTTTGATTCAGAATCAAGGAAACTCGCTCCGTTGTCTTAAAATATCGAAACATATGTTTTTAAAAGTATGACAAGATAAATACTTCTGTTATAATTTATCACGACGATTGATAATAGTATATCAAATTTTTCCATTATTGAAAACGTAATAACAATTAGATAATCGATTTGTTATTCCTTCAAAGGAATTATTTGTTGTTGTATTGTTAGAGAGTATTTATTTGAATTAAAATCAAGGAAATTCGGTTCTATTGCTTACGAAAAAAATCGAAAATCATTTTATGCTTCGAAAAGAATGACAAGATAAATAAATCTGTTATAATATA
>OU427010.1:1324268-1341768 GCA_911387935.1 Dolichovespula saxonica
CTTATATTTTTTCACTTTTTCTTTTTTTTTTCATTTTCTCTTCTCTTCTCTTCTCTCTCTCTCTCTCTCTCTCTCTCTCTCTTTCTCTTTCTCTCTTTTTCCGTGTTTATCGCGATCGAACAAAATGTGTCATTTTATAACCGGATATGACATGCCAGCGGAACTTGCTTTTCCTGCTTACCGCAAGTCTCCTCCCCCTCTTTTTAAAAGCTCTTTCAGGCTAAGTAGCCGCCTATAATAGCTACTCGTCGCTGGAGCCGTTTAATATCGACCGAATACACGGTGGACTCGAGTGTGAGTCTCATCCTCTCTCTCTCTCTCTCTCTCTCTCTCTCTCTCTCTCTCTTTCTCTCTCTCATTCTCTCCTTCTCTACAACTAAAACATGTATGAAGCTTACTTAAACACGCGATAAAGAAAAAGAGAGAACGAGAGAGAGAGAGAGAGAGAGAGAGGGATAGATAGATAAATAGATAGATAGATAGAGATAGAGGGAGAGAGAGTGTGTGAATGTATATAAAACTATCTGTGTATATAAACCTTCGCAAAAAAAAAGTCATCGTTTCGTGACGACAACGATGATCCTTATTATCATTTCCCCGTACGGGAAAAACACATGCAAAATAGTGTATATAGTCGGATTATCGATCTCATAGAATACTCTATTATCAACCTATATAAACGTTAACTGCGAGAGAGAAAGAGAGAGAGAGAGAGAGAGAGAGAGAGAGAGGCAGAGAGGGAGGGAGGGAAGATATCGATCGATTAATAATTTACGGATCCCTCGTTCGAGTTAGACTACTACAGTCACCTTTAACCTCGCTTATGTACCTCATGAAAGACCTCGATCGATCGAGGTCTCACGGCTTGCCAACTTAATGTATTTACAAACTATTTCTTTTTCTTCTTTATTTCTTCCCACCCTCTTTCGCTTCCTTTTATGTTCTTTCTTTCTTTTTTTTTTTTCTTTTCCATACACGATAACGTACTATTGTATTTTCTTTTTATACATTCACGACATCTAGAAAATTCGACATAAACATAATATTTATACATATATATAAATATAATACAAAATAGGACTTATTTAGATAAAATCTAAAATCGTATAAAAGTATCTATTTTTGATGTCATCGTATGCTTTTTTTAAGACATTCTGATATTTTTGCCTTTATTATATACGTCCGTATTTATATGTATGTACATTCTAATTATATATATAACATGGGTATTTAACTCATAGAGAATATTTAACACTAAATTTTTTCAACGTTACAAAACGGTACCGGTTTTTCAATCCTTTTCATAAAAATATCTCAGTTAAAATGTCATCGTATGTTTTTTCAAAGTATTATGACTTTTTCTATGTATATATTTCAAGCATATACATAACATGGGGTTCGTATGTTGTTTCTAAGGCATTATGACTTTTTCCACTATATGTATACGCGTATATTTATATGTACATCTCTATATATATATATATATATATATATATATATATATATATATATATATATATGCACATAACATGAGTGTTTAACTCGAGAGTATTTAACGCTAAATTTATTCAACAAGACAAAATGACTGGTTTTTTAATCGTTTCTATAAAAAATTTCTAATTGAATCTATCTCAAATTCATAATGATTTCTCTCTCTCTCTCTCTCTCTCTCTCTCTCTCTCTCTTTTAATTCTACATCCACAATTAATTTCATGATATTGTTTTTCTAATAATATTTTTTGTTGAGATAATTACAAGATATACTTGAATATATTATAATAATAATCGATACTTCTAATGTTGATAGACACATATGTCGAATTTATCCCCGTCCCTACCACCCCCCTCCCAACCCATGTGTCGTCCATTACTTTATTTTATTTCTCTTTTTATTTTATTCTCCTTCTTTCCTATATTCCTTCTGTTCCATTTTGTTGTTCTCCTTCGAATTGAATATGCGCATACCTTAGATACATATGGCGTGCATATTCACTCGCATGTATAATGCTTCTATACATACATACATACATACATAGATACAGTATCAAAAGGAGAGATCTTTCCTAGCTCGAACTAGTTTATATTTTAAACTCTTTGTAGTTTACGTGTTGGCCCCATCGAGGATATCTCTATAACAATGTTATAGTCGTTCCAGTTTACTTGGATGACGACTACGAATATCTATTAGAATTCGATCTGTAATGTTCGTTCATTATTTTTCACGAAGAAGAAGAATCGATGATTAATATTCTTTCTTTTTCTTTTTATAGAAAAAAAAAAAAAAAAAATAAAAATAAAATAGATAAAAAGATAAAGAAAAAAAAAAATCATTTTATTCCGTAACACAT
Organism: Dolichovespula saxonica; assembly: GCA_911387935.1. Classification (NCBI taxonomy): domain Eukaryota; kingdom Metazoa; phylum Arthropoda; class Insecta; order Hymenoptera; family Vespidae; genus Dolichovespula; species Dolichovespula saxonica. The sequence continues at coordinate 1,326,617 of OU427010.1, forward strand.
ATGCGCGTATTACGTTTGGCATTTTACGTTACTGACTTCTTACGTTTCTGATTTCTTTCTTTCGCCTGTTTGGAACGGTAATTTGTGATAAGAAAAAGGAGAAAGGAAGGAAACAAAAAGGAAAAAAAAAGGAAAGAAATATACAGAAAGCAAAAATATTTATAATGAAGATGAGGGAGTACTTTAGGTGGTCAATTTAATATATTAAAAAAAAAAAATCAAAGAAAAAAAAGAGAAAATAAGAGTACGAATATTATCTGTACATTCTCGTCGGTTTATTTTTTAATAATTTACATAGCGAAAACTATGAAAGAATTTATCCCGACCGTATATTTATCGGATTTTTAAACGTCAACTATTTTCCGATAGGAATGTCTGTTTAAAATAAAAACCGCATACGCACAACACACACACACACACACGTACGCACGCACACACATTTACTCACGCACAGACAGTGCCCTCATCGAGATAATAAAAGAATAACAGTTATAAAAAGGATTTCTCGTTGGAAGTATCCTATCAACTCGTTAAATGTTACACAATATCTGTATATCTATATATTTATATATCTACGCACGTAAAATTGTTATGTCATAGGTCAACCATTGTTTTCCTGCTCTTCCTTTTCCTCTTCTTTCTCTTTTTCGTCATCTTCGTCATCATCGTCTTCTTATTTTTTTTCTTTTTCTTTGCAATCGAAGGTTGATCTTTTCTTAAAGGTCAAGTTTTTAAGGTCGTTTGTTTTTGAACTTTCACGAAATATTATTCGAATTATGTAATTCCCAAGAATGATATAATCATCGAAATCCAAGAAATGATTATCGCGCTCCATCGAGCAATCATGATTTACGATATATATATATATATATATATATATATATATATATATATATATATATGTATGTATATATATATTTAAATGTAACTGTGAAAGCTGTAACGTCACGTTAACGTGTAATTGTCTAGCGACTCCCCCAATGTTAAATGTTTCACGAGAGACGACGCTCTTTCGTTCTACCTCTCGTATTTTACGAGCACGAGGAACATTAACAGTAAGAGAATTTAACGAGCTAAAACGAAAATTTTAACGAGTCGAATAGCATAGCGACTGACTAACGAATTTAACGTTCAATCTACATACACGCATACATACATATAAACACGCGTAGATACACGTCCATGTGGAATATTTTACTTGTATGCGAATAAGGATCGATCGACGTATCCGTTAAACTCGTATTTCTATTCTTTTAACACATAATATCTATCCAGGGTTTATGTATGTACGTACGTATGTATGTATGTATGTATGCATTTACTTAGATACACACGAACTTAGCGTATGTAATTCTTGGTAAACGTTTGACGTGGTACAAGAAACTTTTATTTTTTCTATTTTCTTTACTTTTTGTTTTCTTTCTCTTTTTCTGGATCCTTTTTCGAGAAGAGGAGTAGTAAAAGAATAAGAATAAGAATAAAAATAAAAACAAGAATAAGAATAAGAATAAGAGGAGAAGTTATAACACAAGGAGGTCATTCAGATCGCGTGTGATGTACTGTGATGCCAAGAATACACACACACACACATATACTTCGTACACCTGTTTTTTAAGCAAAGACGACGACAACGAGACGACAGTTAAGAAACGAAAACTTTAGTTAGTCTTATCTAATAAAGTTAAAACGAATTTTGTCTCATCCGAACTGATATTTTTTTTTCTTGCGTCGTGAAAAAACCTCGTAAAAACTGAAAAAGAAAAAAGAACCGAGATAAATTTTACGACGACAGAAGAGGCGAATAAGTGTTGAAAGTTATAGAGAAATATATATATATATATATATATATATATATATATATATATATAATCAATCGTTTATCTAATTATTTCACAGATACGTTTCTTTGCGGGACTATTTTTTGCATAACGAATGCATTTACGTTGGGCATACAAAAGATAGAGATAACTTGTGTTAACGTAGTAAAAGTGTCGTAAGATTGCGAGGTTAGTGTTAATGTTAACCACCACCACCATTTCAAAAGGGAGAAGCCAACTCTATCGTCGTCTTATCTTTAATAGCAAAGCCAATGACCTTGTCGAGAAAAGAGAAAATCGATCCGTTTCGTTGAGTTAACGTTTTAAGAATACTAATTCCCCCCATGATTTCTTCTCTCTCTCTCTCTCTCTCTCTCTCTCTCTCTCTTTCTCTCTCTATACATTTTTTTTCTTCTTCTCTTTTTTTATGTCTCTATCTCTATCTTTATTTCTCTAAAAAAGGAGATCGTTCGTTCGTAACTACATATTCGAATGATCGGGACTTAATTGGAGAGATCTTAAAATGTTGCGAAATTGACTCTTGAGGTCGTACGAAAGAATTTTACTTTCAAGTTAATTTATTTTCAAATTCGTGTCGATTAGACTTATCTAGAATTAGATTTTCATGTTAAAGATGGCGCAACGGTGTCCTACAATTCGCGTCTTTTTCCACGTTCAATCATCGTTAAGTCGTTGATGATTACGAGAGAAAGAGAGATAGAGATAGAGATGGATAGAAAAATAGGAAGATAGATAGATAGATAGATAGATAGATAGATAGATAGATAGATAGATAGATAGAGAGAGAGAGAGAGAGAGAGAGAGAGAGAGAGAGAGAGAGAGAGAGAGACATAGTGAGAGAGAGATAGAGAGAAAAAAAAGAAAAATATAGGATACACGACGCGTTTTTTTTACAAGCCGGAGCACTATTAATCGGATGGAAATACATGGTACATAAGAGACAGAAAAAGAGAGAGAGAGAGAGAGTGTGAGAGAGAGAGTAATACACGGCGTCGAGCGAATGACGTCACCGGTTACATCAATAAACAGGACCCACATTTCGCAACTGTAATATCTTCCTTGGTATTTGCTAGTCCTGCTCTGTCTACCTATCTATCCATCTATCTATCTATCTATCTATCTATCTATCTATCTATCTATCTATCTATCTATCTATCTATCTTGCTCTTCTCACGTTCAATATTTCTAGATTGCGTTAACTATAATTTTGTAGCGTACCGTATTTTAACATTTAGACAGTTTCAATTAATCATATTAAAATGTATCTTCATTTATATTTGATTCATCTCTCGACCCTCGTTTCTCTGTTTTTTTTTCCTTTTTTCTTTTTCTTTAAACTTACTTCCAAGAAAAATAATATCTAATAAAATCAAATTAATTAATTCTGCAAATAAATAAATAAATAAATAAATAAATAAATATATATATATATATATATATATATATATATATATATATATATATATATATATATATAGATACTGACGAAAGTATAAATGGTATCTCTTTATCGCACGTAGTAGTACATTAGAACTAAAAATAAATGATGAAAAATGAACGACCTTGGGTCTCGGTCATCTTTATACATCCAAGCCTCTATAACTGTCGTTGTCAATGTAAACTCAGAAGTGGAATCGTGTCGGGGAATGAAAATCGATTGAGGGAGTTACGATAAAAACGTCGTCGTGGTCAGTGCTTCTACCATATTTTCGAAGGTCGTTTTCTTCGAGATAAATTGTAACGAACGATAACATGGGCTTTAGAACGTCAGCGACCGATCGAAATTGGCACGGTGTCAATGTTGGAGAAAACGATATCAGCTCTCAGCGAGCCTCGACGGGGGAATTTTTGTCGGGACGGAAACTTTTAAACTTTCATCCTCCTCCTTTCCACCCGACCCCACTCTACCTCACCTCACCTCACCTACTCCCACTTTAAACTATAATACGAAGAAAGAAAAATAGAGAACGAGAGAGATAGAGAGAGATAGAGAGAGAGAGAGATGAAGAGTGAGAGAGAGGAAATGAGTGAGGGGAGTGTCGAGATATCGTAGCACGTGGAAATGACACATGGCAACAGTATGCCACCATTTTCTTCATAGCCTCGAAAGTTCAACTTGAGGATAATAGTAGTAATAAAATATACACTAATGTTATTAACAATATAGCATAATATATAATGTATTATAATATAGTATGATATATATATATATATATATATATAATTAATATTAATAATATAATTAATATATAATTTATATTCATATTAATATTTATATCTAATTATATATAAATTTATATTATTTTTATAATTTATTTTTATATATAAATTTATATTTATTTCTATAATTTATATTTATATTTATTAATAATTTAATACACGATTTATTATATTTGAGATTTATCTTCTTTCTATTATTTCTCTTCTTTTTTTTCCTTTCCCCTTTTCCATCTCGACGTAAAATCGAATTTCATTATTAATTGATTACATTAGAGACGCTCGTTTGGGATTCGAAGAGTAAGGGAAACGCAAAACGTAAATATAATATAAAAAAGATATTATCGAACCAGCCACGGTAATAAAAATGAATAAAATGCAATTCAACCGTTTCACCGTTTATCAAACTTGTAATAATAACATTCTTTTATTTAACATCACGTTCGATCTGTATCTATCGTTCAGAATAAAAACTGTTTGACATACGAAAGAAAAACATGATACGTATTAACTGCACGTTGTCGACGTTATACATTGCCGATGAAAATGAAAGAAAAAGAAAAATAAAAGAAAAAAAGTACAAGAACAGGAAAGGAAGAAAGCAACAGAAAGAAAAGAAAATTATAGTTAAACGTAGAGAACAATGGATATATCTGTACCTTTTATCAGATAAGTAATAATAACACGAAGTGCAGACAGAAGACTCACATTCAATTCTATTCGCTACAAAGAGAGAAAGAGAGAGAGAGAGAGAGAGAGAGAGAGAGAGAGAGAGAGAGAGAGAGAAAGAGATACTTATCAGGAAGAAGTTTGCGAACACATTGTCTCCGAGCGAAGGAAACTCATCTTCGAAAGTTAGACTCTTTACGAGTGGAATACTTCGTGAATCCCATATGTTCATGAATTTCATGAACGTCTATGAACTACGAAAACGACGACGACAACGGGAGAGCTGTAATAGTAGTAGTCGTAGTAGTGGTGGTGATGGTGGTGGTAAAAGCTAGTTTCATCCATGGGCTTTATAAGATAAAGTTGTAAAGTCAGAAATGTGATTGGTAATTCAGTATTGTGTTCAATATTGGGAGAATAATAAACTGGAGCATAAGGTAATCGATACATATTGTATATATGTATATAAAAAAATAAATAAGATAATCGATATATATTATCGAAATAAGATACTGGACGATACTATACGGTATATGGAATTGTCTATTCCCTATTCTTTCTTTTGTATCTTTTATTTATTGTCTTTTTTTTTCTATATAAGTAAGTTTAATAATAAAGTAAGTTTAACCATAATTGCTATTTCATATAACTTCGATGTATTGTCAGTATATCTTTATTGTGTAATTTCGATTGATCATTTTATTGTCACGTATTCGATTGTTACTTTATAGAATATTATAATTGTTATAAATATTTAACCCTTTCTACTGTACTTAATTGTAAATAAATATTATTATTATTTTATTATTATTATTATAATTATTATTAAATAATATACTTTTACTAATATTTATATTTAATAATAAAAGTTTACTATTAAGTTATATTACTGTATAAAAAAAAAAAAATAAATAAAAATAAAAAATAAACTGAAAATAATATTATTCGTACTAGTATATACTTAAATATATTATAAGTTATAATATAATTTTATATATATATATATATAATGTTATTCAGAGAAGGAATTATTAGATTATACAAGGTTGATCTAAAAATAGAATAACATATACAATTTATTCGATATAAAGATTGCTAAAGTTTTAATAAAAGTAATAGAACACGTGCGTGGTTTGATGATTTAGTTCAACAAACTGTTGCGATTACTATCGACGTTAAAAATTATATCATCTCGTGCTCGTTCATCACGAGCAACGACAGGAAACTAATCTCTTAATACATAGAAGACTTCGTTTGCTTGGTGAACGTCGCGTACGTATTCCAAAAAGGAGAGAATCAAGAGGAACTGAGTTTGGCAAGCATACGAGAGAAAGACAGAGACAGAGACAGAGAGAGAGAGAGGGAGAGAGGGAGAGATAGAGAGGGAGGGAGAGAGAAGAGAGAGAAATGGACGAGAGGAAACACGGAAGTCGTAGATACGTAAGAGGAACAGCACGCCATTGGCTAAGCGAGTACGCGTCGTCGCCTACGTCTGTATTTACTATGCAAACGTTCGGTGCTTCCGAGACTGGCGCTAAGATTCATCGGACGTGTTTGTGCCAAATGCGCCGGCACGCTCGTACTAAATAATGCGACAAGAGTGTCATATATACATATACATATACATATTATATATATATATATATATATATATATATATATATATATATATATATACACATATATTTTATAATATGTTAGCCTGAAAAAATTCATGAAATATATCACATCAGAACATTTTTCTATGACTGTATGTGTGTGTGTTTGTGTGTATACATAATAAAAAATTACAAACAAATATACATTTATATATCTATATATTTATTTGTTTTTATTTTTTATAATATATATATATATATATATATATATATATATATATATATATATATATAATACGTTAGTTTAAAAAACATTCATAGAGTACATAGAATAAGTACGTTTTTCTACAACAATGACATATTTATAATATATTTACGTATATATTATATAATTCTGTATATAATGTAAAAGAAAAAATGTTAAGAATAAAATCAATTATTGTTTAATTCTGATAATTGATAATTAATATTAAGTAATTTAATAATTAATAATAAATATTAATTTGTCAATCGATGAGACGTTTATGTAAAGCGTTAATGTTATATACTGAGAATCGATGGGACATATCAAATCTTTCATATTTGTCTGACGTTCCTCTACGACGGCGAAGATTAAAATTAGAAAATTTATAGATCTTCGTTTGAATATTTTATTTCGATCTAATTTATATAAGGTCCGCGGAGTTTCATCGATTCGAACCTTTTATAAAATTAAAAATTTTAAATCTTAATTATGGAACGTATCTGTATTTTTTTTCTTTTTTCCTTTTTAAGAACGTGTGCAAAGACACGAGTTCATTGAACCCCTTTATTGACATAATTTTTCTTAAATCGTTCATCAACGCTCTGTCGCGGACGTTCTCGTTGATCAATAAAATTTATATTAAAAATTTTTAAATTTATTATTTCCACGACAAATTTAAAACCAATAAAATGTCGAATCTCTTAACGAGAGAATTGAATAATTCACGTATTCAAATTTGTGATAGATTTCAAAATCTATTCTCGAACTTATTGGAAAGTTCGATTAATATAGCGTTAAACGATCAATCATCGATCAATAATTATTCATCAATTAATCATTCATTATCGATTGATTAACAATTCGACGATATAAAGATTTCTTTTTAAGAAGCTGGGAAGAGAGGGGCGATGCTAATTTTGACAGTTTTTTCTTCCTCTTTTCTCTTTTTGTTTTTGTTCCTTTTGCTTTCTCTTTTATTTTAATTTTTTTCTCGTGTCTCTTTTATCGATTATATTGAAGCTAGCTTTTTGATTACTGAAATAAACAATATATATATAGGCGTTATCGCGCCATACTGGTTGTTCTTCTCATCTCGTAGGCTGAATTGAAAGTAGTTGGGGAGGAGGAGGTGTGGGAGTAGGTGGAAGAGGAGGTGGAGGAGGAGGTCGACTCGTTAATTCGGTCCCTATCGTTGAGGAACACTCAATTAAGTCGTCGGCACGACCACCGACGACGTTGTTAGGGCAACGCTTCGTCGGTACTTCGCATTCTCGAGAAAAAAGAGTCGAGCTCTCTTTTTATCTTCTTTCTCTTTTCTCTCTCTCTCTCTCTCTCTCTCTCTCTCTCTTTTTCTCTTTCTCGTTCTTTTATTTACATTAACGAATTTTCAAGACTTTGTTGTATACTTGAAACTAAATAGAAAGTACAAAAACAAAGATATGTGTATGTGTGTGTGTGTGACCTTGTTCTTGTTCTTAACTTTTATTAACGACATTTCTTATATGTAATAATTTATTTAATAAAATATATTATATGTGTATAAAAATATATGTATATATATAAAGTAAAAATGTACGTATATAAATGTTCAATCTACATGTACTAATTTCAAAATATTATTTAATATTAAGTTGCAATTCGTATGTAGTTTTTAATAACATAATAATTATAATTTATAACGACAAAAGGTCGTCGTATCCGTTGTTAACCGTTTCTCTTTTCGTTTTTCTTTTTTTTTCTTAAAAATACGTCGCGAAAATTTCGAAGGATTTGATTTTGAAGAAAGTTGGTTTAGTTTATTCATTGAAATTAAAGTGTATTTCATATATATACTTATAAATATATTTTACTTTATGGCATCAAAATATATTAATATTGTTACTTCGTATACATATATAAATAAATAAATAAATATATATATATATATATATATATATATACATACACACACATTTTTTTAAAGTTCATGTTAAACAAATAATACAGTATAACTTATGGCTATAATAAAATAATAATCTACAATAACATTGATATATAATTTATAATTTTTTTGAACGAAACAAAAAATCGTATCACACACACACACAAAGAGAGAGAGAGAGAGAGAGAGAGAGAGAGAGAGAGAGAGAGAGAGAGAGAGAGAGAGAGAGAGAGAGAATAAAAACAATGAAAAAATAAAACAAAATAAACTAATAATAAAAAAAAGACAAGTAAATTTATTGTAAAATATTATTATAAATGAAGGATGGTTAATGCAAAAAAGGAACTCGCAATAACGTTCAATCGGACATTGCCCCCTCCATATTGTATATCAAGCTTAGGCTTGTTGCGGTTGCCTTCCTGCTTCACGTTGCCTTTAATTTCCGGTACGCTTGTCGGATTAAAACTATAGACCTCTTCCGAACACCCTCGCGAACGTCATCAATTAATATTTACCGATGACGAATATATATATCGTGCGCGTACGCGCAGGCGCGACCAATTCAGATGATCCCGATGAACGTGCTCGTTAACGTCACGCGAACATTTTCTTCTCTTTATTTTTTTTTCTATTTCTCTTTTTTTTTTGTATTTTTATTTTCCATTTTTACGACTTTTTATTTTTGCCTCTCTTTGTTTCTTAGTTCACGTTAGTTCTCGATCGTACGGACAATAATATCGGGATACATTCAAGTATTCTCAAATATTATTTTTCTTCTTAACGATCTTATAATTTCGTTACAAATAAGAGAACAAGGCAATTTAACGAGGCTCTAAAATAAATATACGTATACACACACATATTTGTGTACATTTCACGATGTATTAAAGTTATTTGTACTGTTACAAAGCATAATAATCGGGATGAAAGAAGATCGTTTCTAATTGCTATTAATTACGATAATTATGCTATTCTCGATGCTTCATTTGTCTTATCGAATTCGTAATTATAATGATGGGATAATATTAATTTACGTGGGATGTAATAAAATTGTTGTAGCTGGTTTAACGAATGTAAAGACAAAAAAGATGACTTTGTGACGTTAATAAAGAAGATAGATAATTTTTCTAATTGGATTAATAGATATAAGAACAGGTTGTAATAATAATTAAAAGATAATTAGAAAAGTATTCGACGATGACGATGACAATGTACTTTTCTTTTTCTTTTTACATTTCTTATTTTTTATTATGAAAGTATTATATAAAAAAGAAAAGAAAAGAAAGGACATAAAGACTCGAACTTTTTCATACTGTCGCGAGGAAAAAAATTTCACGACTAGTCGTAACTAAAAAATTTATCGGACTTTACCAAGTGGAAAACCAAATGAAATAACTTAAGATGGAGAATTCGAAAAGAATTTTTCTTTTTTAACAAAAAAAAAAAAAAGAAAAAAGAAAAAGCAAAGAATATAGTAAATATACATGCAAATATGCGAGTTATTTCACCGCGTAAACACGATTTCTACGGTGGATATCGCGAAATGTCGAAAGAAAGGCACACGAACGAAAGAGAACTCGACGTATGAAACGTCTTCTTGACGGAAGAAGAAAAAGAAGAAGAAGAAGAATAAGAAGAAAAAAAAACGAGCAGAAGAGTAGAGTAAAGATACGGCGAAACGATTTTACTCTTTCCACGCCTGCCACATTCCCAGCTGAAATCCAGCCAGAAATATAAACGGGGTGTGGAGCTTAGAACGTGAGCGAAGATTTTGGAGGAACCTTTTTGTTGAAAACGAAGAGGAAAGAGAGGAAAAGAAAAGGAAAGAAAAGATGAAGGAGAGGAAGAGAATGAAGTTGAATGAGGGGGGGGGTTAGGGCGAGGAAGAAAAAAGGGAAAAAAATAAAAAGACGGAGAAAATGAAAGAGAAGAAAAGTAAGAGAAAAAGTAGAAGGAAATGGAAGAAGAGGAAGAAGAAAAGGAAGAAAATTCGATCAAATAGTGAGAGAGGAAGAGGGAAAGAGATGGAAAATAGAGAGAGAGAGAGAGGGAGAGAGAGAGAAGGAGAGATTGAGAGATTGAAAGAGAAAAAAGGAAGTAAAGGTAAAGCGAGATTGGACGAGAGTTCATCGAGAAAACGTGTCGGACCTTTCGAATTTCCTTTCAATTATCTCGAAAGTAAAAAAAAAAGAAAAATTATAAAACTCGTCAGGAGATTTAATGGTAAAGAGAGTGAGAGAGAGAGAGAGAGAGAGAGAGAGAGAGAATGTAGGGGAACTTAGAAAGAGTAAAAATAGATCGAAAGAAAAATACCTGGAGAAGGTTCGTTCGTAATGTTATTCACGTTGAAGCTAATCCGAGAAAGAGAAAGAGAAAGAGGAAGAGAGAGAGAGAGAGAGAGAGAGAGAGAGAGAGAGAGAAAGAGAGAGAGAGAGAGGGGAGAAACGAGACTATCGTTCATCCAGCAAAACGGGAAATTAAAATTTCGTGGATAATCCATCGTTCTTGGCTTTCGAGAGAAAGATAGACAGAATGAGAGAGAAAGAGAGAAAGAGAGAAAGATCTGTCTGTCTCTCTCTCTCTCTCTCTCTCTCTCTCTCTCTCTCTCTCTCTCAGAAAGATTCGTTTTCGGCTCCGAGCCAATTTCGTCCGGATGTTTCGCGATTTCGATGAATGATAGGCCGAATTCTCTCTCTACCTCTTTCAAACACTCAAACTCTCTCTCTCTTTCTATCTTGAGATTATTGAATTTGAACGTGTCAATGACGTGTCGATCGTTCACGATATTTCAAGAGTATTCTTCTTCTTTGAAGGGACCATCACGTTGGATACGTTAATGAAACGATAATGGCGTTCAATGACTCGACTACAGGTCAAAGTCTTTTTCGTTCTTTCTCTCTCTCTTTCTCTCTCTCTTTCACTCTTTCTTTATATACCATAAACTCGTTTCTCTCCTTCTTTAAAACGTTATCGAAGAAGACGCATTCTCAAATTTGTTTGAAACGCCCGTTTAAATGAGATTATTGTAAAATATCTTTAAACTGCTTAAGTAATAAACCATCATTATCATTATTATATATCTGATATCTTTCGGTCAATTCGAACGGTAAAGTTAATTAGTAACGCGTCAATAAGGGGTTGGTTTTTTTATTTCTTTCTCTTTATTTCTTATTTTTTTCAAAGACGTAATAAAAGCTTCGAAAAGTCGTGAACTCCTGTATGAATGTATAAATACGATAGTACGACGGACTGCGAGAGACTATCATGGGGATAACGAGGCTCCATTTAGTACGATTGATATTACTCGAGAACGGAGAGTACGTCGAATTAAAGAAATTAAAACGTTGTCGCTATTGTCGTCGGGAGTAAGAAAAAAAGAAAAAAAGGAAAAAAAGAAAGGAAAGAAAGTTTGTCCCCCTTTCGTAACATTTTCATTTCGTTTATCTTACCGAATCAAAAACTTTCAAGTTTTCTTTATCCCGTTACGCGGAGTTTTAAATCGGTTTGTTCTTCGAAAAAGAAAATAAGGAAGGGACGTGAAAAAAAGTTTTTAATTATAATAAAACAAAATTAATGATGAATAAATGAACGAATCAACGTAAACATTACGGTAACGTGAGGAAAGAAAAAGAAAAAAGATAAAAAAAACTATGATCTATGTAACAACGTATCTCTAATTTAACAACGAACGCAACGTCGGTGTCCCATGTTCGAATAGAGAGATCGAATCTAATAAGAAAGATAAGAGTATACACGATTATCGGTTAAACCGCGCGTGTATCAAACTTGCTAAGAAATTCTAACGGAATTGAATAAAATTTTGAAATATTTCGAACAGAGAGAATTAGTACTGTTGGTCGTTCGATGAAACAAACTTTTACATATTCCAATGATTACGTATTTAAAGTTTTCCAACGCAAATATGTTTCTATGCGTATCATGAAGGGATTATAAAGTAATTTATTTCTTACGACGTGACACGCAATACTCTAGTGGTAGGATTTGTAATAAATGTCTGTCTGATTGATGACAAATCAGGCTCGATATCGATATTCAATGAAAGATGCGTGAAGATCTTTCGGTTCGAATAGTCGAACGACATTAAAATTTTGAAAGAGAAAAAAAAAAGGAAGAAAGAAAAGAAAAGGAGAAGTAAAAAGAAAAAAGAATAAATCGAATAGAAATTCTACAAAAAATAAAGAAAATTACAATGAAATATATCGAAGAGAGTAAATTGTGAAAGTCCGATTAAAAAAAAAAGAAACGAACCTACAGGGTGTACCGTTTATCTCGAAAAAAAATTTATCTTGAAAAAAAGAATATCTCGAACCGAATGTAGTATCGCTGATTGTCGGCTGTTGGCCTTTACAACGTTGTTAACATAGGCTGAAGTTCTTACGAAATAAACCACGTTCACTCAAATCGGTAATTTGAGAGGCATAAAAGGGAGATTAGAAGTTTCGTTTACAGCTTATGCCGCTTAAAAACCCGACGATCAACGAAACGAGGTTTATAATCCTTCGAAATTAACAGATCCACGATATAATTTATAACATTTCGTGATAATAAAACAAATGACAACATAGGACGCCGACATTTAATACGTCTCAACGAATGTCATCGAACTATGAAAGAGAAAACAAACAAACAAACAAAAAAGTTGGCACCCTACGACCTGACCCTTCGTATCAAACACTGATCAGTAAAAAAGAAAAAAAAGAAAAATATTTCTTCTTGCGAGATATTCCAGTTTCCATCTCCCACCCACCCTCCTCTCGAACCAACCCCACCACCTTCTCCACTCCTAATACATACCAAAACAGATCATCTTCCTTGCGACATAACATAAATCGTTCGAATCAGTTTGTTGTAAGGGAAACGAAACCGAAACGAACGAACAAAAAAATCGATTTCCAATTTTATTTGCGATAACGATCTCGTAAAAAAAAAAAAAAATAAAAAAATGAAAAATCGAAAGAAAAAGGAAAAACGAAAAACACTTACCGAGTAATAGGAGCTTGATGTCCTTGGCAGCTTGAAGACCATCCTCCTTGAGATTCTTCTCAATTTGCTTGCTGCGGGCCAGAGCGGCCCGCTCTTCCGCGGACATTGCGCAGCCCATCTTTGTACACGTTGCCTTCACAAACGCCACCCCCGCGCTCTTTGAGCACTCGTTAAAAGAGCCGGCCAGCAGAAAGCGGGCCAGGCAGCCAGTGGTGGGTCGGCCGGCGCAAGGCGACCGCCGTCGACGCAAGAACGAGCCACGCACCCCTCTTCTCGCCCACCCCCTCTCACTCTCTCTTCACCTTCTTTTCTTCACCTTTCCTCACCTCACCTCTCACCTTCTCCACCTTTCACCTCTCCTCTCCTTTCCTCTCCTCTCCTCTTCTCTCTTCGTTCCGCTCCGCTCCGTTCACCTACCCTCTATACTCCTCCACTACCGCGCCCCACGCACCCTTTTTCTTCTTCTACCTTCTCTCTCTATATATCTCTCTCTCTCGCACTCCTTCTCCTCGGTCGTCCTGTCCTCGTCGCCACCGCCACCGTATTTTTCTCCGACACCAGAGCTCCGAACACGAGCTTCGCCGGCACACAACTCTAACCCCCTCCACTCCTTTTTCCTTCGGGGGGCACCCTTCTTCTTACTCTCCCTCCCGCCGCCACCGCCGACGTCGCCAACCCCCCTCCCACCTCACGTAGCGGGGAAGAAAAGGAAGAGAAAAGAAAAGAAAAGTACTACCGTTGGGCCACCTGGTGCTGCTGCTGCTGATGCTGCCGTTGCCGCTGGTACTCCCTCTTCTTCCTTCTTATATTTCTCTCTGCCAAGATTATCCAAGACTACCACCTTCCTTTTCTCTATCTCTATCTCTATCTCTATCTCTATCTCTCTCTCGTTCTGTCTGTCTGTCTATATGTCTCTCTCTCTCTCTCTCTCTCTCTCTCTCTCTCTCTCTCTCTCTCTCTCTCTCTACCTCTCTCTCTTTTTCTTCTCTTTCCGAGCTTCTCTAAGTATAACGCAAGTACCTCGACCACGTCCTTTGGCCAATATTCCTGTATTATTTTCTTTCCTATTCGATTATGCCTGTAAAAGAAAATGAGAGAACAGATATGAGATTATTTTTATCGAGATTCTTCTTTTCTTTCTTTTTTTTTTTTTTTTTAAATCGAACTCGATCATTTTTTGTTCGTTAAATTAAACTTGAAGGGGAGGTGGGAGGGAGTGACGGGAGCAAGAATTACGTGGGATGGTGGGTGAGTTAATTACGTAATGAAATATTTACGATTGCATTGTGTGTTTCTACGCGATAAAGATGTTAATATGTTAATAGTTCGGTGAGGGGATGACGGGGGTGATGGGGGGTGGACCGTTGCGAGAGATTGGGATCGTCCTTCGTATTTTTCCATTTTATCCGTTAAACGCAGAATTATTTGGAATTGTTTTTAGACTCGCATTTTACAAAATGAAATGGAAATGCTTACGTAATATTCAGGGAATATGCGACGTATGTTCCTGATGGGGAGGGTTCTTTCTCTTTCTTTCTTTCTTTTTTATTTTACTTTTTTTTTTTTTTTAACGACGTCGCGACTGATATTTCATCCCGAAGGAATTCTCTTTCTCTCTTTATCTATTTTTTTTTTCTTCGAACTTGACGACCGCTAATATG
>OU427010.1:1346768-1376768 GCA_911387935.1 Dolichovespula saxonica
CACCACCGCCACCTCCTCCTCCTCTTCTTTTTCCTTCAGAGTGCGTGTGTCACGCGCCCCAACCACTACTACCACGACACTGCTAATACTACTCCCTTATCCTCTCTCCCTCTCTCTCTCTCTCTCTCTCTTTCTCTTTCTCTCTCTTTCTCTCCCTTGTTGGCCCCCCCCGGCGACGTAGTTTTACACCTCTTTATATCTCTCTCGCTCTATCTATCTATCTATCTCTCTCTTTCTCTTTCTGTCTTTCTCTGTTTGGGCCAGACTTATTTGATCGATATATTTCGAAAGGAGAATGATCGAACGAACGAACGTACGAACAAGTACGAGAGAGACAGATAGATTGAGAAAGAGAGAGAGAGGAGATAGATAGATAGATACAGAGAGAGAGAGAGAGAGAGAGAGAGAGAACCCGCGAGAGAGTGATAGAAAGTAGAATAGAATAAGAAATAAAAAGGGAAAAAAAAGAAGAAAGAGAGAGAAAGAAAAAGAATAATACAAATGGACGGAACTCGAGGGTAGCCGAGGCTGCCCGGCGCCACCACAAACGTCACCGGCGCCGCCGTCGTCGTCGTCGTCCTCGTCGTCGTCGTCGTCGTCGTCGTCCTCGTCGTTGTCGTCGTCGTCCTCGTCGTTATCGTCGTCGTATGCGAGATTGTACCAGGAAACGTTGCTATATCTTTCTTTATATTTTTCTCTCTCGTCTTTCTTTACTTTACGGGAGAGCACGCGCGCGGGCGCGCGCGCTACTCTATTAAACCGGCGCGGCACCCCCTCCCCTCGATCAAAAGAGAACGAGGAAAATGGTGTTGATGAGTATGATTATGATTACGATTATGATTATTATTACGGGATACGATTACGATATAGGATGTGATTTATAACATACACTACAGCCGATTCACGCCCGTATTCTTCTTCTATCCTTTCTCTCTCTCTCTGTCTCTTTTTTCTCTTTCTCTCTCTCTTTCTCTATCTCTCTCTCTCTCTCTCTCTCTCTCCTGTTTCCAAATAACTTACGCGAGATACGAGTCTCACAACGAGCGATTTCACGGGACGAACGAGAGCGACTGCCGTTCCTGCCAGTAACGCGCTGGTGGTTCTCCGTTGGTGGTGGTGGTGGTGGTGCTGGTGATGGTGGTGGTGGTAGTAATGGTGAGGTGGTAGTGGGGGAGGGGTCGTGCGCACGACCAACCAAACGAGTACGAGAGAGAGAGAGAGAGAGAGAGAGAGAGAGAGAAAGAGAGAGAGAGAGAGAGAGAAAGAGATAGATAGATTGGGAGAGAGAGAGAGAGAGAGAGAGACAAGATTATATCTCTATGTATATTTATACATACATACATACACATATGTGTGTGTATATAAAAGGAAGGCCCTTGCTAGTTTATCGGTGTTTAACATGAGACACCAAATCGAATATGTATCTGTGCATATATAAGGGAAAGAGAGAGAGAGAGAGAGAGAGAGAGAGAGAGAGAGAGAAAGGGTGAATGAGCCAACGTAAAGAAACACTTATGACAGCGGCGAGCCGTACTCGCCTAACACTGTCGGGACTCATGGAAGCGATCGCAGCGCCCTCAAGCCCCGCCCAATCGTCGGTTTTAACCAAAAGCGCCGCGGCCCCTTCGGATTTTCTCGGGTATATTCGACGTTACGGTTAGACGCCGTTAGGTAGGGATATATCGATCGATCGTACGTACCCTACCCAGGACCAGAAGAAGAACCTGGAAGGCTGCTACCAACGGTATATCGAACCTTTTCCACTGTACTATTTAACTTCTTGTTCGCGCGGGCTCGATACAGCGTCGCCATCTTGCGACCGTCACTTCGATCATCCTTCTCTATTTATCTTACCGTAAACCCCTTTTTCCTCTGTTTTGTTTTTTGTTCGTTTACCCTTTATCGCTTTCCCTTCGTTCCAGTTTTGTTTCAATCTGAAATTTGTTGGATCCGAACTTTTCTTTCCCGATTTTGCTTCGATTTTTTTATGTTTCTTTTCTTTTTCGTATATTTCTTTTTTTTTTCGTCGGAGTCGTGAAAAGCTGAGGGTTGTCGAACTGGTCGCCATATTGTTTTTAAAACGTCCAATCGAATGACCACTCACAATTACGTTCTATACCTTTTTCCAGGCAAGCACGCGAAGGAAATATTATCGTGCCTATCGTAGACTCGTAATAGAACGGAATACTTTTTAAGGTTTAGTCTCGCTACCATTTTATTTCGTTTGGATATCTGAATTTTTTTTTTCTCTTTTTTTCGTCTCTTCTTTTTCATCGTACCTACACACTCTTTCTCTCTCTCTCTCTCTTTCTTTCTCTCTCTCTCTCTCTCTCTCTCTCTCTCTACGGTTACGATAGTAGAAAACATGGAATAAAACTTACCAATGTCCGGTACAGAAAAATTCTTCGATGTCAGCACAACCATCGGCTAGATCTGAAATTAGTCGACGTCGCTCGTTACGGCGCCATCTATCGTTCCTTTAAGTTTCAATGTTGGTAACGTCGCTCGCTATTAAGATAATCGAAGGATATTTTTTTTCCTGTTTGTGTCCGGAAGAAGGAAAGAAAATGAAAAGAACAAAAAAAAAAAAAGAATAAAAAGAAGAAGAAAGAAACAAAGAACAAAAGGAAGAAGAGTAAAAAATTCTTTCCTCCGATATATCGTGAAACGGTATTTCGATTTTCTTTTCTTCCTCTTTCTTTTCGCTCAAGTAAACGGGAAATGTGAAAATGCAAAATATTGGAAAACGATGATCATGCGAAAAGCTTTCTCGTTGATCGAATCGAATCGAATGCCGGGACTATCTCAACTCTAATGGCTTCTCATATACCTAACCGAAAAGGGGAAAGAGAACTCGTAGTGCTTATCAATGTAATAACATTGACGCGATTTCAATGGTCCTTCCAGAGTTCTAACGATTGATAGATCTCTCCAGAGGTCCATTAATTGACAACAAAATTGAAGTTGGAATTTGACACTCGATTGATTTCTATTTACCCTATCCCAAGAGGAATAATCAACGAATTTCTGTTTATTTAATGATGATGATAATAATAATAATAATAATAATAATAATAATAATAATAATAATAATAATAATAATAATAATAATAACAATAATAATAATAATAATAATAATAATAATAATAATAATAATAATAATAATTGCATCCAATTAATTAGATACACTCGCTCTACCGTAAAGCAGACGACACTAATTCGAAGTCTTTTGATCCTTTCCTTTCTCTCTTCTTTCTTTTTTTTCCTTTTCCTTTTTTGTTTTTTCTTTCAATCGAGATTTGAAAGACTACTCGACGAGTACTCGTTCGGATTTAATCAATTTATATACGTTTGATCAATTAATTTCCAAACGACGCGGAATAGGAAGCAACGGTTACAGTTGAAGATTCAGTAAACCACCTCGATCCCTTTGATTCTTTCATCCGATGACTTTGTGTGTATTAAAGGAATCTGATAGAAAAGGTATGGCGATGTATAAAGTTCATGTAAAGCAAAAGGTCCAGGTCCTTGTCGATCATTCTTCGTATATCAAAGGGAAAGCATCGAGTGACTGATAAAAGATAATGGAAAAGAATTCTTTTTATGAAGTATGAAATTCTAAAGGAGAGTTCTTATAGAGAGAGAGGAGAGAGAGAAAGGGAGAGAGAGAGAGAGAGAGAGAGAGAGAAAGAGAAAAAAAGAAAAAAGAAAAATGAAGAAAAAAAGGAGAATAAGGATGAAAGATCATCTTCGATTCTTTAACTTTGTGATGAAGATCGTATTGATGCAAAAAAAAATTTGTATACGATAAGACAAAAATTTGAACAATATATTTAATGATATATATTTATTATAACTATTAAGGAAGGAACTACGGCGCGAAGTTAATTAATCGTTCATGAGAAACACCCGAAAACTTTGAATATTATCATTGCTTAACGATGCGATTATGAGAGTTCGTACCTCCGTACCTAAATTATATATACATACATACATACATACATACATACATATATATATATATATATATATATATATATATATATATATATAAAATTTAGGTGTTCGTATTCGAACGATATATTTGAACGCATCAGAACAAACTTATAAATGCTAGCTAATTAGATCGAATTAACTTGAAAATTCTTGTTCGAGTCGTATGTAAAACTATCTCTTAATTAAGATAACTTCCTTGGGATAACCGGACTTTTAAGTTTAATACTTATTAAACTAATCGCCCTTGGATAAACCAGACAAACTAAACTCATTAATTTCATTTTATAGTTTCGCCTACTGATTTCATAGCTTCACGATTTCCTCTGTAATATTTCAGAATTTCTAACTAACGATAATTGCGACTCGATTTACGATTAAATATTATAAATACGAATTTTTATATTTTCCTCTATGTATCTCTCTCTCTCTTTCTCTGTCTCTCTCTCTCTATATATATATATATATTACACATACACACACAGATGGAAATCAGAAGACACTAAGAGAATCTTTCAACTTAATTGATTACGCAATAATAATAATAATAATAATAGTAATAATAATTTTATGCGCATTTGGAAACATTGAAAATGGCAGATGTCCGTTGTCTTTAATCAACAGCTTTGACGGACAAATTCATAGCACAGTTACACAATAGCCTAATCATTTATGTAATTTTCATTCTATAATAACAATAGTTCATTCCCTATTACAAAGTTAGTTTATAATGTCTCACGACGTCTCTTTGTGTCGGATTCGTTCTCACAAAACACCTTGGTACTTGGGAAAACATAATTAACAATTACAACAATAACAACAACAACAACAATAACGACAATAATAATAATAATAATAATAATAGTAATAATAGATAATAATAAAAATAATAATTAATAATAATAATAATAATAATAATAAATAAATAATAATAATAATAATAATAATAAATAATAATAATAATAATATAACGCACTATATATGTAGGTGACTTAAGAAAATTATGAATGTTTTTAACGATAGTGTGACGTCATTTAATCTATTTATTTAGAACCTTCGTGACAATGCGAGATGCTGTAACAAGAGCATCAATTAACTCTGTCTTACATTTGCACGAAAATTGATATTAATGCTTTACCGTTGTTCCGTTCTTAATGAATTTGCTCGTGTTCCATATAAATTACTCAGTTTTCGTGTTAAAATTATTTGGGAGGTGTCTTGTTTTTAATTATTATGTTTGTCCCTTTATATTTGAAGGTTTCCCATGTATCTTCTACGATTATAATTTTATTAATGATATAATAATTATTATATTTTAGAATTATTATTATTAGAATTATTTATTTTTCATTCGGAGGATATTTTCAAGACTATTTCAAGGTCAATTTTGTTGTATTAAATATAATGTTTTGAAACGAAATTTTATTTCACGCGAAATAACAAACAACTTTTATCTAAAATAGTCCTATATTCACTGATACTAATTTCTACGATATTTAAAATAGTTTGGACGAAAAAACAAATTAAAACCGAGTAGAAATATAGGAGTGAAGAATTATTGCTTTAAAAAAAAAAAAAAAAAAGAAAGAAAAATCATTTTAACAAATATCCTAAACGATCGCCCTGTTGATAATATCTTAAATCAATGTTACTTTTATACTATCGTATAAAAAATTCGAATCTATATAACATTAAACCGTATTTTAATGCACACAAAATCACGTAATTGATAAGATACTAATCAAATATTAATGTAACAAAAAATGTTCACTCGTCGTATACGTACATAATATATTATACAATTCGTATATCTAGGGTAAAAAAAAAAATAATAAATAAAAAAAAGAAATAAAAGAAAATCTAATCGTCTTTAATAACACTATTGTCCCTTATCTCGATTACTTAAATGAATTAATTCAATTTTCGTCGATCCTGATGGTTTAACGAAGTTAGACCGACATAAACGAATGGACAAGGGATGGTTCGTGTTTAATTAAATAAAATGTGAGTATAGAGAAAGAGAGAGAGAGGGAAAGCATCCTTCCAAACTCGTTTTGGTAGTTGAAAATAATGTGTGAGAGAGAGAGAGAGAGAGATCTAAAGCATCCTTCCAAGCTCGTTTTGGTGGTTGAGAAGAAAGAAAGAGAAAGGGGAAGAAAAGGCAATGTTCAGACTCTTGTGAACGTAATCAAGGGAGGAACGAGGTTTGCACGATATCCTGCGTGTACTCGTGTGCATCGTAGCAAAGAGAAAGAGAGAGAGAAAGAGAGAGAGAGAGAGAGAGAGAGAGAGAGAGAGAAGAGGAGAAGAATGAGCAAGCAGGTGGGCGTAGCAGACACTCTTGACGAGAACACTTGACCCTCGTGGCGTGGAATGAGCGCCAAGAGAGTAGTGCACACTTTGTGTGAAGGATTTCTGCAAAACGAAACGATATATACGTAACTACGTGCGTACAAACATGTACATCATACATATACATACATACATATATATATATATATATGTATGTATGTATGTATGTATGTATGTATGTATGTATGTATGTATGTTGCAGGAAAAGAAAATCCTGAAACACGGATAGAAAGAGAGGAATATGTAGTCCCGTATAGAACCCGCTTGGGAGGTCAGGGCTGAAGCAGGGCGACAGGTTAATAATACATTTCTGCGGGTCCAAGTGCGGCATAACCGTAGTTTTCTAGGGTCTGCGTTTTCCGCGCTAGTGTACGATCGGAAAGAGAGAAAGAGAAAAAGAGAAAAAGAAAGAGAAAGAGAAAGAGAGAGAGAGAAACAGGGAGCGAGATGATAAGAGGGGAGGATCGCGTAGACCGGGGTCCTGTTCGTTCTCGACCTGCATTGTTACTTGGGGGAATAACGAAGCGGGGTTCGGAGGGATTTCTCGATGGTGGTCTTGGTGTACGTGGAAGCTTTCGCATAGGAGGGTCAGCTTTTCTCTCTCTCTTTCTCTCTTTCCCTGTCTCTCTCTCTCTCTCTCTCTTTCGTTCTGTGGCATTCTCTCAGTGACGCGCGCGCGAACACAACGCGTAGGGGGTGTTTCGAGAGGGGTTGGTGGTTTTCGTGACGAGTTTGCGCAGAACTGGGCTGTTGGGCGAGAGTACCGGTAGGGTGGCTTCGTGGCAATCCGCGGGTAACGGAGGATATAAAGAAAGAGGAGGAACGAGGAAGAGGAGGTAGAGGAAGAAGAGGTGTATGGGAAGAGCAGGTGGAGGTGGAGTTGGAGGGTGGACGGGTGGACGGGTGGACGGGTGGACGGGTGGTAAAGAAGGGTAGAGAGGGTAAAGAGGGTAGAGAGTAGAGGTGGAGGTGGATTCCCTCCTCTTTGCTTATGGTCTTGTTCGCGCGCGTCAGCCTCGTCGCGGCATTCGATCCCGAAACATCGTTGCTCCCGACCATGAGACAGTCGGGTGCCGGTCACGGGACGTCACCTCCATCGTCACCTTCGACGTCCCCACCGTCTTTGTTGCCATCGTCGTCGTCGTCGTCGTCTTCGTCGTTGTCATCGTCGTCTTCGTCCTCGTCCTCGTCGTCGTCGTCGTCGTTGACATCCTCGTCGTCATCGTCGTCGTCCTTCTCGTCGTCCTTCTCGTCGTCCTCCTCAGCGTGGTCGTCGTCCTTCTTCTCGTGGCGTACGCCGACGTGCCACAAAAAGAACGATTTCAAGACGCTCGTCTTCGTTCTTAAATCATCGTAATCGTAAAATCAAAAGATCTTAAGAATCGTTCCCTCCACCCTCTCTCTATCCACTTTCACCTAACACTACCCCCCCCCCTCCGTACCACCGACCCACCACATTCCGAGAAATCCACCTCCTCTAACTTTCTCTTCTTCCTTTCTCTTTCGTCTATTTCTCTTATCTTTTATCTTTATTTTCTTATTCCAATTTCTTCTATCTCCTCTGTTTCTTCTTCTTCTTCTTCTTTTTTTTTCTCTTCTTCTTCTTCTTCTTTTTCTCTTCTTCTTCTTCTTTTTCTTCCTCTTATTTTTCTTCTTCTTCTTATTCTTAATCTTATTATCCTCCTTTTATCCCCCTTTAAAGATCTTTTTAGAGCCTTCTTTCTACCAACGATTATCTCCAAAGTGAGGGAACGAACGAACCTACGAACGAACGAACCTACGAACCTACGAACGAACGCACTAACGCCGGGGGATACAGGATTGAGATAAGAGAGCAAGAAGGAGAGAGAAATAAAGACGAGTCGCATCAGGTATTGTAATTCAACCTCTCTCTCTCTCTCTCTCTCTTTTTTCTCTTTCTCTTTCTCTTTCTATTTCTCTCACTCTACCTTTCTTTTTTCTTTCTTTCTTTCTTTTCGCTTTTTTTTATCTTTTTTATATCGATTTTTACGGCTTCTATCTATCTCTCTTACTCTCTCTCTCTCTCTCTCCCTCTCTCTTTCTCTCTCACTTGAGTAACAACGTTTTCATCCCCCTATGTAAAGGGATGACCCTGTCTTGACGCACTTTCTATTTCCTTTTATCACGCGTACTAAATTTTTTCACTCTTACTATAATTTCGAACGAAAATAAAAACAGAGGAAAGAGATGGATACATAGATAGATAGCGAGAGAAATAGAAAGAGAGAGAGAGAAAGTGAGAGAAGTGGAACGAAAGGGTTGAGCTATCAAACTTCGAGATTGTTGGTCCTCGTAAATCCTCTGGAAACGTTTTATATCAAGTAAAGAAACGATCAATCTAGTTTTTGCTTTCTCTCTCTCTCTCTCTCTCTTTTTTTTTTCGAACAAATCAAGAAATTCATATTTTCTTTGGGTAGACCTCGTACAACTTGGTTATTTCATTTTTAATGAGATGGTACCGAGGTGTTCTCGACGCTTCTTTCACGACTCTTGAAATTTTTATTATCGACCTATAAGGTCACGAAATATTAAGACCCTCAATGTTCTTCTTTTCTTCTCGTTAAAATTTTAAAATGGAGAGGAAGATATAGAAAGAGACAGAGACGAGAGAGAGAGAGAGAGAGAGAAAGAGAGAATTCGTGGATAGCCGTAGGGTGTTTAATTTCATCTCATCTTTCTCACATCTGACGGTAGATATATATATATATATATATATATATATATATATATATATATATCATTATACATTACAATATATTTCATTATTATTATTATTATTATTATTGTATATGAATTATAATTATTTTTACTAATCATTATTATTATTATAATCATAATAATTATTATTTTCTTGATTTCTCTTATTTTTCATAATTATTATTATTATTATTATTATAATTATTATTATGCATTTTTACGGTAACCTCTCATTAAAGATGAGACGTTGCTGCATACGTAAACGTTCAAAAAGTCAAAGTATAATTTCGTATTAGATCTTATATAAGCCGGATACAAATACACGTTCCATTTATTTCAATTTATTATTAGGTTCGTTATAATCGGTTAACCAATTTCTATATATATATATTGTGATAGACACGAAAGCACTCTTTCGATAAGCGGATTAATTCTGTCTTCCTAATCTTCTCCATTCGAACGTTTCAACCAGCGTGGGTCTATATAGAGTCAGAAATCATTGGAAGATTATGCCCTTTCAATGGAAAATTTATTAACACTCTGTGATCTCAATTTGCTTTCTTCTTTCTTTTTTCTCTTTTCCTTTTCATTTTCTATTTTTTTTCTTTCTTTTCGTTTTTTTTTTAATGTTTTTAATTATTTTTATATATATATTTTTTTTTATTTAAAAGCGCTTGTTAAGCGTATGGAGAAACGATTTTTTTCCTTTTTTTTCTTTTTTTATTTTCTTTCCTTCTCATTACCACGACCTTATGACTCGTAATTAAATAATGTAGGTATCGTGTGAATGAATAATGATTGTTCTTCTTCTTCTTTTTTCTTAAACTTTTTTTTTCTTTCATAGTATACAGGACAATCTGGTTCCTTTAGATCGTCGATAACGGTGTTGGAAAGACTAAAGGAGGAATCGTAAGAGAATTTTCTTTTTCTCTTTTTTTTTTTTTTTACGACCTCACAATCGTATACAAGGTATTCAGGACAATCATTAATCTGAGAATCATCGAAGGGAAGGGAACTTTTTACGTCTACCTCGATCATGCTCAGCCCAAAGATGCAAAGAACTGGTGAGTTATCTCGTATTATATTATACACAAATATATATATATATATATATATATATATATATATATATATATATATATATATATATGTATATTTCGTTTGAATGTATTATTTTTGTTGATGAATAGTAGATTAATTTTGTAAGTATTTATTCTTGACACTTTTAATAAGAAATTATTATAATATACGGTGCTCTTCCTTCTGATATAAAATATGACAAATTTTGAATGAAGTTTCGTATAAAAAATAAAAATAAAAGGGAAAACAAAAAAAAAATAAATAAATAAATGACAATAATTTTGTATAAGAAAACGTATGTTTTGTGATAAAGTTTAAATGAGATTAGCCCGTTTCTAATTCCCGCAAACGCTTTGATCATATTTAATCCTTCGAAATTCGACGAAGTATTTTCTTCATTAAAGATTTCTCATTATTCGTCGCGATTTAAAAATGACTCTTCCGTGGTCACGTAAATAAGCGCAATAACGAAAAGAAAAAAAAAAAAGAAAAACAGAAAGCCGAAATTTTCATTATATTCTATTCGAATCTTAGCTTTTTAAGATACGACATAATGAATAATCCACGATTTAACAAAGAAAACGAAGAACAATTTCCTCCCGTTTTTCTTATTTTACTTCTCACATTTTCTCCTTTTATTTCAATCCTATGCTAGTTTAAACGAAAGGAAACCAAGCGTAAAATTACACTTAACATTTTTTGCGACGACGTATCCTTTAATTTTTATTTTCGTCGGATGCACGATTTCATAACGCCTGAAAAATAAACGAATCTTTAAAAGGATAACAAATTAATTCTCAAAAGGACATCCTCCGAGATGCTTACGATTTCCTTGTTTATATATATATATATTTTTTTTTATTACGATCGAAAATCGTAAACGCGCGTGTTTAACAATGAATGATTTCTTTAATAATGATAATTTTTATACGAACAAACAATAAATTCTATTTATTTGTATCTACATAAGCAAAAAGAAAAAGAAAACAGGAAAGAAATATCGATACAATATATTTATAATTATTATTTCTTTACTTTTTTAATGATAATTTATTACGTGAATTATATACATATAATGTATATATATATATATATATATATATTGTATATAAAAAAGAAAAGTTGTATGCAATTTAAAACGTAATCCAATGATAGAAATATAATACGGATCGTATCGAAATATTCGTTTTATTGATTTCTCCATTCGTATCACTGTTTTGAACTCAATAATGGTCATTTAGATAAACTCTAACAACGTGTTACGTTTTCTTTTATGTTTCAGTGAGGGTAAACGACTCTCAGCTAGTGATGCTCTCGGAGAAAGGCCATTACGATCATTCGTTGTCCGGATATTTACACAAACGGACCGCTGATTCTGCCAAGTGGCAATTACGATGGTTCGTCTTATACCAGGTGAGAGTTATCATTTAGAGTGAGATAAATGGACAGAGAGATTTATATGTCCTACAATTTTTTAACGATCACCACCAAACGATACAAATACAAATAAACATTTACGTGTTGCACGAGCTAAGCTCGAAAATAAATCGATCGTTGAAACAATATTTATTTTATTCGTCGTTATGACGTTTCTTCTCTCTTTCTTTTTTTTTTTCTTTCCTTATTGTTTTATTTCTAATCCATGAACAATCGAAACGCTTTTACTCCGGCCAATTCGTCATCGTTCGCGTAAGATTTAAGCTAAATAGGAGAGAAAGCAAAAGAATATAACAAAAAGATAAAAAAAATAAAAAGAGAAACAAATCGATCGACGTGAATCCGTACTCGATGAAGAAAAAAAAAAAAATAAAAAAACAAGAAAAAAGAAAAAGAAAAAAACGATGGACCTCGCATCATGACATTTATTTCGTACTATCGTATTTTTCTAATAATTGACGACGAGACCAACCTAACGTTGCTTGATACTTCCTCTTTCAGAATCTACTATTCTATTACGAAAACGAGACCTGCTCACGGCCAAGCGGTGTCGTTTTGCTAGAGGGCTGCTATTGCGATCGACTTATCACCGCCAAAGGCAAAGAACCGGATAAACAAGTACGTACCATCTCTGTAAACCTTTGTCAATGTTGTATCTCTCTTTCTCTCTCTCTCTCTCTCTCTCTCTCTCTCTCTCTCTCTCTCTCTCTCTCTCTCTTTCGTTTTTGTTTCTTTTTCATCGTTTCTTCTTTTTAAACCTCCTCTCGTTCGAACGTATGTATGTGCATACGCTCGTTTCGAATGACACGTATTTTTATTCGTAACGCGGGGAAGCCGAGATGAATCGGCACAGAGATTTATATATAAAAAAAGAAAAAGAAAAAGAAAAAAGAAAACGACTAACTCGGTTTTTCACTCACTCGTATCTTCTGTCTCCTCCGTTTTCCTTTATATCTCCTTTTCTTTTTCATTCTACCCTTTCTTTCTTTTTATTTTCTTTTATTTTTTTTCTCTCTCTAAACATTATTCCTCCTTCACTCTTATATCAGTGAAAGTAAGTATGATACTTGCAGCTCTTTCGGCTCGTTCGCGTACGAATAATATTGTAATAAAAGGCGGTAAAACACTCTCTCGCATTTTGTTAATTCGTTTCGTGTTTCCTTTCTTTTCTTTTCTTTCGTTTCGTTTCGTTTCTTTCTCTCTCTTTTTTTTTCTTTTTCTTTTTTTCTACTTTTGCTTTGAATTTATTTATTTACGACCGAAAGAAACCACTGAACAGTACATACGTTCGTTCCCGGAAAAAGAAAGGATGACACTTCGTTCGACGACGAGCGTTCGCGCACAATTCGTTCGTTTGTGCTAAACGAGAAATGTTAGAAAATCCAAAATGTAATTTTCTCTCATGTAATTCTCGTAATATATTTTTACTCACTTTTTCAGGAACATATTATACACGTGTATTATATACATACATATATGTGATTGTGCGTGCGTGTGTGTGTGTATATATAGTAATGCTTGAACATATTTTATACGATATCGGTCATCCGACCGGAAATCAATTTCAGTTTTAAATCAATAATACTCGAATAAGTATTGCGTGTAAATGTAAAGAATTTTGAAGCAGCAGATTTATGCTCGTGTTTCTCTCTCTCTCTCTCTCTCTCTCTCTCTCTCTCTCTCTCTCCCTTTATTGGCTTTTCTCTTTTTCGTTCGCATTTTTATTTTTATTTTTTTTTTACTTTTTTTCTTTCTCCGTCCATGAAAAAAAATATCAAATTTCACTGGTGAAAAATTGTTCGATGGTTAATGTGAAGGAAAGGAAGAAGGAAAGAAAAAAAAAATAAATTATCAGTTTGAAAAGCATTCATTCCTAAATATCGTGGATACGTAAACCCGTGGTAATGGATATTTTCGTAAAAATACATTAGCCGTACGAATTTTAACGCGTTCATTTGCTATGGTCTTTTGAATTGAACCGTAAAAGCCAACGGTGACTAAAATTTTGTCGGACTAATTGCTCGTAAAATCGGTTAACGTCAAATAAAGTATTGTCTTCGATAACGCAAACAGTCGTTCAATAATAACAGTAATAATAATAATAATAATATAAAATAAACAGCGTTTTATTTAACAATTAATAATTGTTACGATTAATTTACGGTTCTTCTTTAAAGTGAAATAAATGAAATGAATCAATATATATATATATATATATATATATATATATATATATATATATATATATATATATATATATATATATATATATATACACGATTAGAACGATAAGATTTCAAAATTTAATCGACGACGGTCTATCGACGAGTTCTATTTAAATTATTAGGACGAGGTTTAAATATCTTCTTATCTCTGTCTGTCTCTCTCTTTTCTACGAAGAAAATTGCGTTCTTTTTATAAAAAGAAAACAAAATAAATAATAACAAACGAAAAGAAAAGGACAAAAAGGAGAAAATGGTCCTCCATTGTCTCCGCTCGGAGTGTCACTATTTTTCGATTTTTCTATCCTTTCGTGTTAGATCCAACGTGACTACTCGACGTCGAGAACGTGTCTGACCAATCACCGAGTTGATTAAGTGTCGCTACGTCTGACCAGTATTGTTAATTCTTATCCGACAACTTCATTCGATATATTTTCTCGATTTATCTCACAGTATCGAATATTGAATCACTATTGAAATTACGTCGACATATATTTTGAATAATGAAATCATCGTTAATATCTTTATATATCAATTCGAAATTAATACTACGATCAAATTTTATGATGATCATCAATGAAAATCGTATAATAACGCGTCGACGTTTCGACATTCGCAGACAAATATTTTCTCGATTCCGAGTTATGTACAGTTCTTCTTTCTTTTTTTCTTCTTTTTGATAATTTTTTTTTAATCTCTCTCTCTTTCTCTCTCTCTCTCTCTCTCTCTCTCTCTCTCTCTCTTTCTCATATATTAGTATAATTGCGTTTTCGTTATAGAGGCCTTATCTAAATTTTATTTATCGGGGGAAGAATTGATTTAACGTTTTAATACACATACATAGTAATAAATAATGCATGTACACGTATATAAATTTATTAATGAAAATAAATAATAAATTATATATATATAAATTTTGTAAATATTTATCGAAAAATGTTGCGTTCGCTTTGTTTTGTGCTTTTTTCTTCGTTTTTTATTAAAAAAGTAGAACATAAAGAAAATTAACGATCACCGAGCAATAATTCAAAGAACAACAACAAAAACAAAAACAAAAAAACAGAAAAAAGAAATTGTTCCATGATAATATCCGATTAAGAGCTTGTTCCGTGCTAAAAGGCTATCGATTTTACCGTTCTTTTGTCAATCACGTTCGATGTATGTTGAATATTTCCATAAGCCGGAAAAATCGAGTTGTCGACATCTAACGCGATCAAACATTTTCTCTGACAAATTGAAAGACCGACCGATCGATCGTCTCAGTAAATATATTTTATCTGACATTACAAATCGATTCGTATCCGAACAATCGTGTTCGGCGTTCATCGATAAGAATGAGAATTTAAATGATTCTTCTATGGATTAATCGAAAAAAGACGAATTAACGAATGAATTAAAATTTTTAACGAATTTTTCTTCCAAAGAGTTATTTTATCCCCGCGTATCTTTAGATATATATTTATACTTTCTTTCTTTCCTTGAGAGCAAAACATTTTGTTCTCGCTTCGAACTCGTTGCATCTCATTGCAAAATTTTTCTTATCAAATTATTATCCATCATCTCGAAGAAACGGATGATAATAAAAAGAAAATGTCTTATCTCACGAGCTTGTCGATCGATCTTCCGCAAACTTGTACTTATTGAGAAAAATTATCACGAGTAATTCGAGATAGAGTACGCGACGTTCATTGATATGTTTATTCGATCGAAAAATAAATACGACGGATAATACGTTCTCGACGTGACGTTAACTTTTTATCTATAACAAATTAAATTATATACGAATATAACAAATTACGTATGTGTACGAATTTTACATTACGTGTATAATAAAAAAAAAAAAAAATTACGAGATTGATACCATTGCGATCCGTCAAAATTATAAAATTTCTTCTTATCGCGTTTCGATGTTTCTCGATATTCGTATTTCGTCAAGATCGTATAAATTCGGATTTATGGTTGATAAATGAGAGACGAAAAACTCGTTTAAATAAAAATTCGATACATGTGTATGCGCACCTACGTACAAATAATAAAAAAAAAGAAAAGAAAGAAAAATAAATATACATCAAAATTTGTATTACCATAAATGCAAAATCATTTATTCCCATTCTTTCATCTCGTATCGATATTTCGAATTTTGTCGTGATGGAATAAACTCGGACTTATGCTTCATAAATGAACCACGAAAAATTCGTATGAATAAAAAATGTGTATTAACGATAAACGTGTATCTGCACGTACGTACCGATAAAAATAAAAAGACAAAAAACAAAATATACATCAAAATTTGCATTGCCATAAATGCAAAATCATTTATTCCCATTCTTTCATGACGTTTTGATATTTCGAATTTCGTCGAGATCGAATAAACTCGACCTTACGGTTGATAAACGAGCAACGAAAGATTCGTATAAAATAAAAAAAGAAAAAATAAAATAAACTAAAAATGTGTATTTACGATACATACACGTGTATGTTTATTTTCGTATGAAAAAAAAAGAAATAAAATAAAATAAAAATGTGTATTTACGATACATACACGTGTATGTTTACTTTCGTATGAACAAAAAAAAATATATATCTATATCAAAAAAATTATATTATATTCACATTTTTTCATCGTATGTCAAAGATTTCGACTTGTGATTATCGGACGAATCACAAGGATATATTACTAATTTTAACTTTTCTTTCTTTATTTTTATCTTTTTCTCACAGTACGTAAGATTAAAAGAGACACCTGAAATATATAAAAGAAAAGATTAATAAATAAAAATAGAGAATAAAATGATTAAAAGTACTATAGATTTCGTTAAATCGTCGAAGACAAAAAGGGATTGTCGATCGAAAAGAAAAAAGTATATTAAGCAATTTTAATTAAAGTATTATTTAACAACTATAGAATATCTCGTTTCTGCCAACTTGGGCGGAATACGAATAAAAGTAAGTATAATAATACTTACGTCTATATCTAACTGTAAATAAACTTTGACTATACGCAAATCGTCGTACTCGTTTCACCGATGTTTGTCAATCGTCTTTTATATTAGCGAGCGAGCTTTATAACGTCGTTCTTCAAGGCGTGCTTGGACAATGATAAACATTGCCACGATATTACAGGAGTACCGGCGCTGTTTATCGTTTTTTTCATACCAAAGGATCTGCTATAAACTGATAGGGGAAAACTAAAGAAGCCGTATAGGAGTAATAAAGAGAAAAAAGAAAAGACAAGGAAAGAAAAAGAAAAATAAAAGGAAAAAGAAAAAGAAAAGAAACAAAAGAAAGAAGAAGGAAAATAGAAAAGAACGAACGAGAAAAAATAAAAAGGAGACGTATCTTCGGATATTTTCTTTTTTTTTCATCCTTGCACGTTATCTTTGAAAACAAAATAACATACATAGGTACATCTGTGTGTGTGTGTGCGTGCGTGCGTGTGTGTATGTAAATCATATATACGTACGTACGTAGGTGTATGTCTATATGTACATACATATGAGAAATCAGAAATTCATAGAAATATTTTAAGCGAAAGGAAAAAGAAAAAGGATGAAAAACAAAAGAGAAATTATTTTTTTTTCTTTTTAAATGAGAAATTATCAATGAAAATTATGAGAAATTGGGAATCTACGAAGATTATAATAGACTAAATAAAAAATAAAAAATAAAAAATAATAATAATAATAACGGATGACAAGTGTGGCGAACAAACGATAGAGAATAACGATAATGTTTCTGTCGATATATTTTTTTGTGCTTCTTTCTTGTATCACGTTTTATCTTGAGAAAACGTGTGAACACATACACACATACATACATATATATACATATATATATATATATATATATATATATATACGTATGTTAATACATATATACATACATAGATATATAGATTCATACGGGACACATAAATATACATACATACATTTATTTGGATACGTTATATACGTACAATATTTTTTCGAAAGATTTTAAAAATGATCCCGTAGCTTTTCGACGTATTTTGACATACGTGTTATATATATATATATATATATATATATATATATATATATACGTATATATACGTATATATACGTATGTATATATATGTGTGTATGTATGTATATATAACACGTTAAACTATCATAAAGGCAAATAAGTATTCCTACGTTTATTAATGTCAAAAGATACGATGAATAATGGGGCCTCGTGTGTTAGTCCAAATACATTTCAGTTTGAATACTTCCCGAAACCTAGTCGAGCTTTTCGTGGTACGTGTGAGTAATTATCTCTATTTTTTTTTGTCTTTCGAAACGAAACGAAACGAAATGAAAAATAATAATAATAAAAAAAAAAGGAAGAGAAATTTTCATCGTCGACTTTTTAAAAACACAAGTGAACGACGTGCGACCGACTAAAAGGGAGAGAGAAAAAGAGAGAGCGTATTTGTGTCTGTGCTGTAAGTGTATATCAGAGAAAGAGAGAGAAAGAGAGAGAGAGAGAGAGAGAGAGAGAGAGAGAGAGAGAGTGAGAGAGAGGAGGATGAGATGTTAACGCGTCGCGAGTAAAAGCATCATCGATTTTTTTTGTTCAAAAGGTCGCACGTTGCGTTCATCCTCTCCTACCACTCCTCCCCCTCCACCTCCACCTCCTCCTCTGCCCCTTTTTCACCGTACACCTTTTGAAACGGGAAGATGACGATCGACCGAGATATTTTTTTTTCTTTCTTATTTTACATTTCCTTTGATAATATATCGAGTCACATTCTTTATAGATCGGGGGGTCCTGAAACACAACCGATCTAAACGTAAGTCGATTCCTATAAGAGTTTTCTTTTTTCCTTCCCCCTCTTGTTTCTTATCCCTTTTTTCTTTCTCTTACCTTTCCTCCCCTCTTTTTTTTCTCGTCTTTCTTTTTTCTTCCTTCCTTTCTTTCATTCCGTCTAAACCAACTTGGAATTACTCGACAAAGATTCATTCCTTTTTCCCCCTCCTGTTTCTCTCTCTCTCTCCCTCTCTCTCTCTCTCTTTTGTTTTTTTTTCTTTTTCTTTTCAATATCTTGATTAATAGAAGTCGATCGGTTCTCTCTCTCTCTCTCTCTCTCTCTCACTCTCTCTCTTTCTCAAATGCATTATACGCTAAAAGTTCTGCATTATTAATTACTTCATGATGTTGATTATTTTCTCTGAATTTATTATAGATATTATAAACTTTTCGAAAAGGTTTATATATATATATATATATATATATATATATATATTTTTTTTTTTTCTAAACGTTAGTAAGTGAAAATCGACCGGTTCCCTCTTTCTCTTTCTCTCTCTCTCTTTCTCTCTATATATCTATCTATCTATTTAACTCGTTTCTTTTTGAATATATTATACGTTCGGTGATTTGCATATTAATTATTTCTTCCTTTGGATCATCTATTTGATCGATATCCGAAGTATCCACTTTTCATATAACATAGAATAAGAAAAATACGTATTTATAAAAATATTTCTATCAAAAATATACAATGTATTTTTAACGCGAGCGTATCGAAAATTTATTCGAAAATAGAAAATATTGTATTATTTTCGAAGCTCGACCAATGAAAAATCGATCAGTTCTCTCTCTCCCTCCCCCCCTCTCTCTGCTTAACATAATACATCCGAGATATTTTGCATCTTATTTATCTCTTGTTGCTCGAGCTATTTTCCGAAGATTAGAAGTATACTTTCCTCCTTTCTCCTCTTTGTTTCTTTTTTTTTTTAAATACACAAAATAAACGACCACGAAAGAATTTAATCTAATGAAGTTATGATTTTAATTTAAACGCATGGCCGTATTGATCTAATGTATCCGATGTCGTCTTGAATTTAGGTACGAAAAAAATTCCGCGACAATTATCAAAACGGACGTTGTTGTGCGAATGTAAATTGAAATGAAAAGAAGAAGAAGAAGAAAAAAAAAAGAAAAGAAAAGAAATTCTGCGACAAGCATAATTACATGTATCGGATGATAAATTGACCGATGAAATTTTGTTAGAATGAAAGATTTTCGGTAAACCATTGCGATGACAGTAGACGGACAGACAGACAGATAGCTGGATAAAGCTTATTGGTTCCCTTAACGAATCTCACGTTGTCAATCAATGACTGAACGTTGAGAATCTTGAAGGCGTTAACGTTGAAGAAGAGAGACAATGAATACACAGTCAATGTAGTCGTCTCTTTTTCTTCTTTCGATGTAAGTACTTACTTATACATTCGTTCTAGAATGCTATTGTCTACAACGCCATTGTTCGTGTCTTACTTATGAATCAAATAGAAGAAGACGAAGTAATGGAAAGGGAGAGAAAGAGAGATAGAAAGGCAGCGAAAGAGAGCGAAAGATAGAGCGAGAACGAGAGCGAGAGCGAGAGAGAGAGAGAGAGAGAAAGAAATGAAGAAATAAGAGAGAAAAAGAACAACCTTCCAGTTCGTTCGTCCTTTCTTTTTCTTTCCTTTTCCTTTTTTTTCTTTCTTTTTCTATTTTTACCCGAGCAAGGAAGCCCTGTTCTTTCTCTTTCTTTCTTTCTTTCTTTTTTTTTTTCACTTTCGACATCCCCTCGAGGAGTTACGTTCGTTCGTTCGTTCGTTCGTTCGTTCGGTCGTTCGTTCGGTCGTTCGTTCGTTCGCATAAAAACGTATTTCTTCGATAAAAGTAAATTAATTAAAGAAGATGCGAAGTAAGCTATTATTTATCTGAGAACAATCTATTGTAATGTTATGGTACTATCGATAAAATAATAGTAGTTCTTTTTGAAATGTTACTTAGAACCTACCGAGATATATAATAATATTAATAATATTAATAATAATAATAAAATAATAATAATAATAATAATAATAATAATAATAATAATAATAATAATAGTAATAATGATAATAAAAGTAATAATAATAATAACAAAGATGATGATGATGATAATGATAATGACAATGATAATGATAATGATAAGATTCTCCCACACTTACGTAGATTAACATTCGTATGGGAAAAACTCGTTAATGTCGTCAGACTTATATCGATTACTTTTATTCCGTACGAACGGTATAATTATGAAAAATGGTATGGGCAAGATGAAACGTTGGGACGGGTTCATTAAATTGATTTGTCGTAAAAATTAATGACTATAACGTGATCCTCATAGAGATACCAAAACGAATTAATTAACGACGATGTTTATTATTCATAGGAACTGCGGACGATCTTTAATTATATTATTCAAGACGACGATTTTTAATATTCTATTTTATTATTAAACGCGAAATATCGGACGTGGGAAAAGGAAAGAAAAAAAGAAAAAGAAAAAATGAAAAATATTTACGTTTCGACGTCTTGCTCGAAGAATCTGAATTACGTAGTCTTCGTACTTTTCTTCGTTCAAAAGAAAAAAAAAAAAAAAGAGAAAAAAATTCAAAAGTAAAAGAAAAAAAAAAAAAAAAATAAGAAGAGAAGAAATGAAAGAAGAGAAAAAAATATGCATCCTCTCTGCATAGGTACTTTTCCTCTTCGATTTTTCTTTTACTCCTTTTTTTTCTTTCTTTCTTTCTTTCTTTTCCTTTATACGGATCGCCGCGTCCTTCATCTCCTTTTGCATGAACTATCGGAGCGGAGTAAGCGACGGACTTACGCTTTACCTTTACTACTGGAATGACGCATTACAACCAAAGGATTGTCGCATGATTATCCTTACTTCGAAATTATGGCGAAATTACGGTCCAATAAATGAAGTTCTCGCGCGACTCGCTCGAAATTGTAACAAAACTCGAGAAATAGAAAGGAAAAGAGAAAGATAGATGAACAAAGACAGGGAGAAAGAGAGAGAGAGAGAGAGAGAGAGAGAGTTAATTACGAAGTTAATTACGACCGTAACTATTTTCCCTAATTTCCAATGTTTCACGCGTTATCATTAATCACCAAAGTTATGTCCTCATCAAGATTAAATTTCTTTCGTTAGAGATTTCTCGTTTTATTCGATTGTTATCAACGCAACGTTTATGAAAACTATTATATCGTTAATTACATTACGTTCGTTGTGACGTAAATTGTGAGATTGAAACGACATCACTATATTAAATTTTATGTTTCTTCAGGTTTTTGTTTTTTATCTTTTTCTTTTTATTATATTTTGTCTTCGAACGATTCGCGGTCACATCGACGTCAACTGTTACTCAGTAATTATCCTACTCGACGTTAATTAAAGAAACGTTGATAACGCCAATACACATTTCGATTTAGATTATGTCGAATACGTACGCACGAAGATCCTTGGCAAATTATGTTCGCATTCGTAACAACATATACTCATTGTTCCGACGTATCTTCAATCACAATGGATATTTGAAATGCTCGTTGTTCTATCGAGAGATCTTTTCGACGATATATTTTTTTACGATGAACTTTACATCTTCGGATGATTCACTATCGATTCCTTTTCCTTTGTCGTTAATAGTTACGCGATTTCCTTTTCTTTTTTTTTTTTTTAAATCCTTCATCGTAAAGTTTTAGCCCGTTTAACGTTATTTCCAACATCGCGCAATTTCTGTTTCATGGCCCATTCATTCGCGCATCATTCGTAATTTTTTATTTCTGTTTTATTTTCACGAAATATAATCGTCGAGAGATTTCTTCGTCTATGTACATACATACATATATGTATGGACAAATCAAAACGTTTCGTAGCATTTTTTCCATTTTTTCTCTTTTTTCCTTTTCCTTCCTTTTTTTCTCCTTTTCGGTAGCTTTGCCCGGTTTTTTTTCCATTGTCACAAATTTTATTTCCAAAAAATAAGGGATAGCGCGCAGTCATGAAGTTTCCATTATTAATACCATCCCAATTTCCTTACGATAAATTTCGAATAGAAACATTGAAACATCGATAACAAAGGTGGAGGGATTATTTTGTTCTTTTACTCCAATAAATGGCCGTCGGCGAATATTTTGTCGACGGGAACTTTTTCTGGGGAGGAAAGGAAAGAAACGAAAAAAATTATACAGAAATGATCTATCCTCTCTTTGTCCTTTTGTTTGTCTTTTCTTTTCTGTTTTAGTTTATTCGTTTTCCTTTTGTTTTTTTTTTCGTCGTGTTTTTCATCAGATAGAAATAAGATAACACAGTCGCTCACGATACTAAAATATTCTCGACGTTGCAACGTTCTAGGACAGGGATTACTAAGAGAGACAGAGACGAGAGAGAGAGAGAGAGAGAGAGAAAAGGGAGGTCGTCAAAATGCATTACGAAAATAAAACAAAAAACACACACACACACACACACACACACACACATATATATATATATATATATATATATATATATACACACATGTATTTTTATATTATTCGTAGATGCATATAAAAAAGGTAAATGGAAATGAGTATAAATGTAATATAATTGCCAACGGTGACGCCAGAGATGGTTTCCCACGCTAGTGGTTATTTATAAATTCCCCAGTCGATTCGTGTTCGACTTTCGACAACTTTCAATTAATTTTTATACCAAACTTAATACGATCTCTCCCCATTATTCCGATTTATTTATAAATTTAGCGAGGGAGAGAGAGAAAGAGAAAGAAAGAGTTCCCTTTTTTCCCTCTACGAACGATGGTCGAATTTAAAATAAAAATCGAGCTATCGTATCTTTCCTTTTTTATTCTCCCTCTTTTTTCCCCACGACCGACTAGGTCGTTTAATTGTTTGTATTAATAATTATAATTGAACGTCATTATCGAAAAATTAAATTTTAATTGGAAAGAGTTATGTCGTGCCTGGAAAAATAGTTTATTGCTTGTTATTCGAGATAAATCGACAGATAACATTTGATTATACGATATAACGAGGGTTAATTTGATAATTAAAAATAAAAATAAAATAAAATTTGATAATTAAAAATAAAAATAAATAAAAATAATTATACGATTTGATCGAATGAAAAATGCTTAAACGATTTTCACTGTAATATTATTTTTGGTATTTGAATTTTTTTTTCTTTTTTTCAGGTAGTCCGTTTTTTCTTTCCCTTCTTTTCTTTTACGTTTCCTTTTTTTTCGGTCAGGATAAAATGATCGCGTAAATAAATTAGCGCGGTTCTCATACATCGCGCAGATTTTTTTCCAAGTGTGTGCGTGGGTATAATATTGATGTTAAATTAATTAAATATTAAAATATGAATATAGTTTGCAAACGTACGTCTAAGGGGAGTTTAAACTCTCGGAGAATTGGCGTGATGAAAAATTCAATGTTTATCTCAATTAAAAATCTCATGAGAATTTCTTCTCACCTGGCAGGCGGGTTAATATCAAAAGAAACTTTTAATCGCTTATCAATCATAATTGTTCACCAACAATTATAAATTGTATTAAACTTGTGCCAGGCGATGGTCCAAAAAATTAATTACACCTTTTCGAAACTCTTTGGATCGATCCTTTGCTCGTCTTTTATTTTTCTTCCTTTTCCTCCTATCAAATGTATAATTACATGAATGAAAGATCAGAAAGACGAACAAATTTTTCTCTATCAACGAAAAGCTCTCGAAAAAGGGAGTTAGATGGATATTTAAAAAATAATCTAAGAACGTTTGACCTACAACCTGTACCTTTATATATATATATAAAACAAAAAATATACATTAAAAACTTCAGAACTAATTACGAAGTTTAAAAAAAATTAGGCTCGTCGCGGCAAAATGATGTAAAATTGGAGGAAGGAAAAGAAGAGGAATGGGAAAAAGGAAAAAGAAAAAATAAAGAGAAAAAAAATTCATAGACGGTATGAGCGTGCGCGGGTTCGAAGTTATGTTATGACGTTATAAGGAGGGTTAAAAGGATCTGCATAATGTCGAATTCCCTTCTCCATTCTTTCGTCCGCATGTACTATTTAATCCCTGTGTGAAGAGGGTTAAAACAAAAAAAAAAAAAAAACAAAAAAAAAAGAAAAGAAAAAGAAGAAAGTAATAGACCCCGCTCGTTAAGATGGTCTCGCGAGTGTTATATACTTCCTCGCGATCTGCTGGCTATTCTTTAAGTTAACGTTAAGCGTTTAACTTGTTGTCTTAAAACTTTAATCATAATTTTTTTTTTCGCGAAAAAGAATTCAATTTCTGAAAACTCAACTTCGAAGCGTCGTCGTCGTAGAACGTTTCCCAGTATACGTTGACTGCTAAGAGAAAAAAATTTTTTTCCCCTCTTCCAATCGTTTTTTCATTTTCTTCTTTTTCTCTCTCTCTCTCTTTCCCTATCTCCGTCCTTCCTACCCTCTGTAACACCATCGTCGACCTCGCGCGAGCAAAGAGAGACGGCGATGTCGAATAAATCGAGCCTTCTCGAGGGGTTTTTCGATATAATGAAAAAGAAACGTCAAAGCGTCCAACTAAGGTAGAAGAAGGAAAAAGAAGTGGAAGAAGAAGAAGAAGAAAAAGAAAAAGAAATAAATAAATAAGGAACGAGAAAGGACACGTCGGACGTTCGACGTTCGAATAATGTCTAGTGGAGGAATTCAACGAAAAGTCTCAAAATATTTTTTGGACTCCCTATTTGATGCATCGTAGAGCGCGCTTAATCGACGTCATAAATATATTTACGTCAAATAATTTCCTATAAGAATGGAATTGCCTCGTGGGAAGTTACTAGAATTTCAAGAATTTCAAACTCCTCGAGAATAGAAATAAATTGGTGAGGAAGAGAGAGAGAGAGTGGGGGGAGAGGAAGGGGGAGTGGGAGAACAGGAATCTCCTCTCTTACCCTCTCTTCTTTCTTTTTACGAAGTCAATGACCCGATTTTACCCACATCTACCATTATTTTCGTACCTATTAGAAATTGGTTATAATCAGCTTATGTTAAACTATTAACGATCGATAATGCAACGTATATTCGGATAAATGAACCGGACAAACAACTATACTCAACGTTGTTTTCTCTTTGGAGAAGGCAACGTTAATTAACGATAACATAAATTCAACTATGATATTTGCTTGATTGCCTTTATCATTGGGTAAACATATTCATTGAACTATCTAAACGTTAAATGTATAATATTATTCTACGCTATTGTTTTGCTATCCCAACTTTAACGTTTAATAATAATAATAATTTTCATTCTGCTCTCTCTATAAACTCTTCGAGGAAAATTTCTAATATATATATACATATATGTACATGTATACTCACATTCATATATACTTTATATATATATATATATATATATAAAGTAAAGCAATAGATTAACGCAAACGCATAGATGATCGTTATACTATTTGATAAATTATGAAACATCGTTCGCGAACTCGCGACATTGTGTCTCGGTTGGGTCACTTTAGTGGTTTTCTGGCTTGGTCAGGTCAAGGCTGTCATGTGTACGTGCATATCTATTTAAGAGCGAACGATAAATCTGAAAAGTCGGGCAGCATCGTCTTAACACCCTATTTACGTTCTTCCCCTTAATCTTTTCGTATTCTGAAATAGCATCAGCAGCAAAAACTAAACTCCATCGAAATTTGGATCCTCTTGGTAACAGGTAATGGGTTTGTGTCGTGGGAAAGAAGAAGGTAGAAGAAAAAAAGAGAAAAAGTAAAAAAAAAGAAAGAAAAAAGTAAAAAAACCTTCGCGAAAGAAACTCGATGGTCTATCACCTTAACGCTACGTATGAGAAAAGTTTTTTTTACGGTTAAAATACTATACTTCGTGATAAGAAATAATAATGCCTTCAGTGTTATTTTACTTTTTGAAAAAAAAAAAAATAAATGAAAATAGGACGAAATAATGTCGAGTAATTTTACTTCCACGGTGCGTTATAGTATAATGTAGTATAGTAATTATAACTAATAGCTAGTTCTAGTTCTCTCTCTCTCTCTCTCTCTCTATTTTTCGCTGATAAAGTTACGAAATTAGATTGTAGAAATTATATTAGATAAATTCAAATTTTTAATCGAAGTCGTTGTTTAATCGTACAAAAAATGTTTTTCTCTCTTGTTATTTTCCCTTGCTTTTTACTTCTCTCTTTTTTTTTTTTTACCAATTAACCTGATTTACTATACCACCACTTTTTATAATAATTCTAACGAAATTATATAGAAAAAAGGCAAAAAGAAATTATTTTACTTTTGAAGATAATGCATGATAATTATTCGAAATGTTTATCGGCGTATAAAATAATATGTTGTTACGAGATTTAATTATATTTTACGGCATAATTTATATTCTCGATTAGTTCTGTAATATTCGAAAAATATTCGCGATCGACAATATACATATACATATACATACATATATATATATATATATATATATATATATATAAAATATACATACACATACATACACAAACGCACACATGTATAAATGTATATATAAATCATATAATCGAGAAAAAATGGCGGTAATCGATATTGTTTCTTTCAACGTTATAACAGTTCGTTCATTCGTTCGTTCTCTGTGACCTAACACAGCGTAAAGGAAACGTATTGGCTGTTATCGATGATGGATATAAGCACGGCCAACGATTTGCCCCCTGACCTTACCTCGAGTAAGAATAATAGGAGGTATAAAGTGAATAAAAAGAAAATAGAATTTTCACGCTTCGCTACGATAAATTTGCAAGCGCGAGATGTCTCTCTCTCTCTCTCTCTATTTCGATGGTTTCGACTGGTGCATTGAAAAACTAACAATGAGGGAAATAGAGTGTTGGCATAAAGTTAACTTTCTAACAAAACCGTACGAGCTCGTTTTTGTTTCCCGCATTGAAGGAAACAAAATATCTGCCACTTATTTATTTCTCCCCCTCGTCCTCCCCACCCACACCACCCCCAATCCTCCCCATCCCCATTCACGGCGCGTTCTCTCGCGTTTGACATTCAATGAAAAATATCTTTCTCGATGTGTTCCTTTTAATATTTTCTTTTCTTTTTTTTTACTTTTTCTTTTCCTCTCATTTTTCAATCGATCCCCGATCAAATAGGAACGGATTAGTTGTTGGTTTCGATGCAGGTGGTTCGATGCAAAAGAAAAAGAAAAGAAAAGATACTTTTTGATTGTTCCTTATTTCTCTCTCTCTCTCTCTTTCTGTTTTCTCGAGTGATCTCTCTTTATTTTCCCATATGTTTCTTCAGAAATTTTCTTCCCTAATTAAAGTCAAATTATAATGTTCTCAACGTTATTCTCTGATTGATAACGACTCGCGATCTCTTTTAAACGTATCGTACGAGATACCTTCAATTTCTGTACACGAATCGATAGACGAAAATCGTATTCGTGCATTCTAATATGTATGAGAGAGATAGATGGATAGATAGATAGATAGAGAGAGAGAGAGAGAAAGAGAGAGAAAGAGAGAGAGAGGAGAGAGAGATAGAACAATCAATTATTCTCGCTTCATAATACGCCCGTCGATGTAGTTTCGTTAATTAACAGGGACGAGTCTATAATCACCGTAGCAATTAATGCACCTGCTACACGACGACACGGCAACGTTACTTCAGTAAAATGCTCCGATCGATAATACGTATAATAAAAGCACATCTACTATCTATAGTTATATTTATACATACATACGTACATATACATACATATATATATATATATATATATATATATATATATATATATATATATATATATATATACATATATGTGTGTGTATGTATGTATATACGTATGTATGTAAATATATAGTATAAAAACGTGAGCTATATGTGCGTCAAATCGCGTTCGCGAAGGAACATAGAGAAAAAATAATAAAGGAAGAAAATAAAAAATATATGTAAAAGAAATTAAAAAAAAAAAAAAGAAACAAAGAAACGTCAAATCAAACAGAGAAAGGGACGTTGTTTCGAGAGTAAAGAAAAATCATATTACTTCATATTTCTCTTTGTTCTCCTTTTCGTCTTTTTTTTTTTTGTTTTTTTCTTTTGTATATCCTTCATTTTCCGGAAACTCGTTGTCGCTGAATCGCCAGAAGCGTTTGGAATGACATTTTCAAAGGGATTATTTTCCATTCTCTTTATCATCGTCTCCCTTTGATCGAATGACGTCTTAAGGAATGTTACGAAATCATCATCAGAGAAGATCGTTCTTGGACTTTTGTTGGGCTAGGTCGAGTATCGTACACAGAGAATGAGAGAGAGGGAGAGAGAGAGAGAGAGAGAGAGAGAGAGAGAGAGAGAGAGAGAGAGAGAATAGAGAAATGATTGACGTGAAAAATGAATGAACACACTCGGTTTTGTAGCAGGTGCAATGTTAACGCTTTGACCGTACGCAATATCCTTGAATTATTCCATGAAATGTTAAAATTCTCTTCTCTTTTCTATTATCTTCACTCCGATATTGTTACTATATTACTATGGTTAATTGTGTATTTCCGTGATAATAGAAAATTATCATCCTTCATTTCATCCTTTATTTCATCCTTTGTCAGGAACAAAGTAGAAAATCAATAGTAAAGTAATCAAGATTTGAGCAACGTAGTATCAGTTTTTGTTACAGTGCCCTCTCTCTTTCTCTTTCTTTTTCTATCTATCAATCTCTCTCTATAAATCTCTCTCTCTCTCTCTCTCTCTCTCTCTCTCTGTATCTCTCTCTTTTCTCTTTTTCCCTTTC
Organism: Dolichovespula saxonica; assembly: GCA_911387935.1. Lineage (NCBI taxonomy): Eukaryota > Metazoa > Arthropoda > Insecta > Hymenoptera > Vespidae > Dolichovespula > Dolichovespula saxonica. The sequence goes on from OU427010.1 coordinate 1,376,171, forward strand.
TTTCGCATGAGCGATGCCGCAGTGAATCTACGATCGCATATTTGCTGAGATAATAGAAAAAAATTTTCATCTACCATTTCTGGTTATATTTTTCCTTTTTTTTTTTTTTTCTTTAATATTACATAGTACGCAGTAGATTGTTAATTTTGAATTTGTTACAACGTTTTTTTATCTCTCTTTATCTCATACGAGTGTTACTACAGGTGTATCGTATATTTTCGAGATAATCGAAACTTTTAATCTAATTTTTCTGATCACGAACAAAGTAGATATAATCAATAGAAAGATAATTAAGTAACTTAATATTAGTTATCGTTACATTGTTCTCTCTCTCTCTCTCTTTCTCTTTCTCTCTCTCTTTCTTTTTATCTTGTATCACTACCACCGTAGTAAATCTAAGACAGCGTATTTTTCGAGATAATAGAAAAGTTTTAGATCTTTTATTTCTGGAAAAGGACAAAGTATAAAATTGACAGTAAAATGAGAGTCAATCGATCCGGTACGTTACAATGGTAACCTTCGTTACAACGTTTTCTATCTCGCTTTATTTGACATGAGCGTTGTCAGAGTGTATCTATTACGACCGTATATCTTCGAG